>JAGFBZ010002989.1:0-48239 GCA_018398805.1 Hirundichthys speculiger
TGCTCAGACAGCCTTACACACTGAGCACACTGCCTCAGACAGCTTCACACACTGAGCATGCTCAGACAGCCTTACACAGCATGCTCAGTCACAGCCTACACACTGAGCATGCTCAGACAACCTTAAGACTGAGCATGCTCAGTCAGCCTACACACTGAGCATGCTCAGACAGCCTTACACACTGAGCATGCCAGACAGCCTTACAGACTGAGCATGCTCAGACAGCCTTACACACTGAGCATGCTCAGCAGCCTTACACTGTGCTCAGACAGCTTACAGACTGAGCATGCTACAGCCTTACAGATGAGCATGCTCAGACAGCCTTACGCTCAGTTAGCCTTACAGACGAGCATGCTCAACAGCCTTACACACGAGCATGCTCAGTTTCAGCTCCTTATGACTTAGACTGAGCATGCTCAAAGAGCCTTACACACTGAGCATGCTCAGGTAGCCTTACAGACTGAGCATGCTCAGACAGCCTTACAGACTGAGCATGCTCAGTCAGCCTTCACCTGAGAGCTCTCAGCCTATGAGCATGCTCAGACAGCCTTACAGGACCTGAGCATGCTCAGTTCAGCCTTACAGACTGAGCATGCTCAAACAGCCTTTACAGACTGAGCATGCTCAGACAAGTCTTACAGACTGAGCATGCTCAGTCAGACTACAGACTGAGCATGCTCAAAAGCTTTACAGACTGAGCATGCTCAGACAGTCTTACAGACTGAGCACGCTCAGACAACTAAGCATGCTCTGACTGAGCATGCTCAGTCAGCCTTACAGACTGAGCATGCTCAGACAGCCTTACAGACTGAGCATGCTCAGACAACTAAGCATGCTCAGTCTGACTTCCGGGAAAATGGCGGAGTGAGCGGTTGCGCTTTCTGCAGGCTCTGCTGCAAATAAGTTTTTGAAACCGTCCTTAATAAGCTGACCTTCAGTAGAAAAGACAACCAGCTACACAGAAAAAAACACACAGTAACTACTGAGCCCCACGGAGCTTTGTTTTTTTTTTCCGAGACAGACCACTTTTTGCTCTAAGTTTTTTCAACGAGATGGCTAACGCTAGCAAAGCGGCTAAAGCTCAAATGCTAACGGACCATGACTACGACAGGATAGCCCTGCAAGAGGCAAACAGGAAAGTGCCTCATGATCATACACCTCTGCCCAGCCCAAATCCCAAGAAGCAGAGATCAAAGGCTAAAGACAACCAGCAGGGTGAGATTACAAATGAAACCATCTTTAATGCAATTCAAGCTCTGATAAAGAGATTTGATGAGCAGGACGACAGGCTGAAAATCTTTGAAAGTCGGATGGAAAAAGCAAACACACAAGCTGTGAGAGAAAATAAGGAAGAAATAAACAAAATGAAAGAAAGAAGTAGTGTTACTGAGAAAAGAAAATGTCTCATTGAAGCAGATGTGTCTGGAACAAACACGATATAAGAGAAGGTGGGATCTCAGATTGATGGGCCTTCCCGAAAAAAAGGAAAGGAGAACACAAGAGAGACGGTGATTGGCATCTTGACACGTGGGATCCCGCTGTCAGTGGAGAAGCTCCGCGACTCAGTAGACACAGTGCACCGCCTGGGAAAGAGGAACGACGCAGCTACCAACAAGATGCCCAGACCGATTATCATCCAATTTGCCCTGCGAACTGTTCGTGACGAAATATGGAAGAAATCAAGAGAGGCCAGAGTCTGCAAGGAAATGAACATCCAGTTCAAGGAAGACTTCTCAAAGGAAGATCGTGAGGCTCGTGCAAAGCTCTGGCCCAAGGTGCAAGAAGCCAGACGAAACAGGAAGAAGGCCTGATTAAGAGAGAAGGGTATGCACTCATGGATGGACACAGAGTTGACCCATAAAAACTGCTATAATAAGCAAATGCTCAGGCACTTTAGTAAAACATATAGTTGCTTCTGCAAGACAGAAATTCAGAAACATGGTAAATATTTTATATTTACAGTTATAACTCTCAGGTATTATTAAGACAAATCTTACCAGGTGGAAGTTAAAATGACTGTTTAAAAAAAAAAAGTTTGAAGACTTGAATTTAAAGCTGGTATGTTTTTTTTGTGGTTTGTGATAGGATGTTATTAAGGACAAACATGTTCATTCCTGCACGGAAAAGCGAAGTTTAAGCGCGTCTTGAAACAATCATTATTTCTTTTATGTCATTAAATGTAAGGGGGTTGAAAAATAGTACTAAGCGTAAAGCCATTTTTCTGTTTTGTAAGGATCAAAAATCACAATGTGTTTTTTTTACAGGAGACTCACTCAGTTATGATTGATGAAAAATTTTGGAAACTTCAATGGGGGGATTATGCCTTTTTTGCTCATGGAACGTCACACTCAGCAGGAGTCATGATATTATTTAATAGATTTCCAGGCAGTATAATTGATGGGAAATGGGATACTGAAGGACACTGGTTAATGGTGGTAGTGGAGATAAATGATAAACGTTATATCTTAATATGCATTTATGGCTATAACAAAAACAAAGCAGCTAATATAAATCTTTATGCAAAATTAAGTCAACTTATAAATGAATGGAAAACAACATATTGTTCAGACAAAGTGATATTGGGAGGAGACCATAATATAGCCCCAGACTCTTGGCTAGATAGAATACCTCACAGGTATTCTCAACCTGTATACGATGACACCATACTGAATTTATGTACAACAACATGCATAACTGATTATTGGAGAACGTTTAAATCCAACATCTGTTCAGTTTACTTGGTATAACTCTGCAGGAAACGGTCAGTGCTCTAGACTAGATTACTGGCTGATTTCAAGCGAGCTATGCAACGATATTTCAAATTGTGACATTTCACCTTCTCCACTCACAGAACACTGCATGATAAGTCTAAAACTTAGTAACATCCAAGCAACATCAGAATTCTCCAAATATTTGGAAGTTTTAATAATAATTTATTGCAGAATGTTGGTTTCTGTGATCAGGTGAAATCTCTTATTTTGGAGGTTGAGAAAATTAGACATGAGTGATACTAATAAATGGGAATGGTTTAAATTTGAGGCCAAACTTATAGCAATCAACCACGGCAAACAACTGTCACACATAAAGAAACAAAGCAAAAGGATTGAATTGATAAAATCAACTCTTTAACAAACAATTCTCAATATCCTTAGAAGACGAAACTGAAATAAAGTAACTACAGTCCCAGTTAGATGACATTTACACAGCAAAAAGCAAATGGAGCTTATATTCGTTCAAGAGCTAGATGGATCGAAAAGGGTGAAAGAGTTCAGCATATTTCTTTGGACTCGAAAAACAAAGACAGGCTAAGAGGAAAATAAATAAGCTTATGACAAAAGATGAAGTTGTATTAAAAGATCAGAAATTAATCCAGGAAGAAATTTGTCTCTTCTATAGTAACTTATATAAGTCAAATTTAATAAATCAGAATGTGACATTCTATTTGAAAGCATCAATGATGACATTTAAAAACTGGATGCAGAAGACAAACATATACTTGAAGAAGAATTAAATATAACAGAAATTGAAAATGCACTAAAACAAATGAAAAACAGTAAATCACCAGGGATCGACGGTTTAACGTCCGAATTCCTAAAACATTTTTGGGTAGACATTAAAAAATTACTGTATAAAGCTTTTCTAGAATGTATTAAAAAAGTCTGTCGCATGCTTACTCCATTTATCATTAGATCTGTTACATCTGTTCACTGTGACGCTCCATTCACCTACTGTTTACGTCGGTGCAGCGCCATCTAGTGGCGCAGATGTGTAATGACAGTAGAAAAGTTTTGACCTGATTATCAGACAACCTACTTTTTGAAAATATTATTTGCGCCTTTGTGCACAACAACATCTTCTGTACCATGTGAAAGGCCAGAGAGGTTGTGTAAAAAAAAAAAAAAAGAGGAATCGCTGAAAACCTGTTGAGAGATTGTTACTTCTTAATAAAAATGACAAAAGTTTTCCCTGTCCTGTACATCATTGTTCAAGTTACACAAACATATTCAGTTCCATCTTCCTAGTTTGACCAGCACTTTCACTGTCCTCTGCATGTTCAGGCCCACGCTATTCTTTTAAAGTGATAAAAAAGAAAAAAAACATTACACAACCTGCCACATATGATACTTCCATACTGGGAACTATACACACAGAGAATACATCCACGGAATATTTTATTATACACATGTGATAATGTATGTAGAGAATTTATTTGGTCATGCATTCTTTGTAATTCATAGTCATTGATGTTCTTTGTAATTCAGAATCATTCCCAAGGGCCATGACAGACAAATATTCAATGCGCCACCAACAGCTATGATTGAGCATAGATATATATATATAAACACTAGATGGCTCACGCACGCTGTTAGCCAATGGAGACCGACGTCCTCGCATGGCGGCCATCTTGCCACAGGTAGCTCGCCCACTCGTAACACCAAAGTCTATGGTGCATGAAGCATTTCAATAACCACAGATTGCTTAATTTTAAACCGATTTTCAAACGGTTTGGTTTGTTATAAACCTCAGAGTTGTAGTTATGTTCCTGCATACTCAAGAATAATTTTAACCATGGATAAATAAACATTAAGCAGCTAGGTAGAGCAATAGCTATAGGACTACACACACAAGGTAGTTTTATTAAATCATTTATATATAAAACATTTAATCATTCCATGTATGTTATATTAGTAATATTTCAATTATAATGATAACTATAACAACACATAACATTAACATATATGTATTTATTTTGTTATGCCCCTGGTCCTGGCCCCTGAGAAGGGGGCGCCCTCTGAGCACATCTTTATGCTTTATGCTTTCTATATGATGGCCTAAATATCCAAGATGAAGACACGTGAGTTAATTTAACAAAGTTCACAGTAGTTGAAACAAAATGAGGTGCTAACATGAAATTATATTTTCTAAATCTTTGACAAATAAAAATATTAATCTCTGTGTTCCTCTACTACTGACCTTTAAAAATGCATCTTCCTTCATAATAGGCAACATACTATGCACTGACATTTATATTGATGAACTGATGATGCCATGTACAGGTCTGTTATGCCCCGGCCAAGGGACTACCAGAACATAGCATAAGGATCCCTCTCTCCTCCCCACTTTCCGAAACGAATCACAAGACAACGAATGCAGTCCAAAATAACAAGGGTTTTTTATTTACCCACACGAAATTATTAAATAGCTCAGGGTGAGCATCGCCTAAAACAATAAACAAAACAAGCTGATGAACAAGGTGATCCCCCTTTTCCTGGTTTCCAGACACCGTTTGTTGGAGCATCCATAGGCTGCACAAAAATCAGGCATTTGAAGTATTCCTGTAAACACAAAGTCATAGGTTTCCTGTATTATAATGTATTAACATTTAAGATGTTTTTAACAAACCAAACAGCTTGGAAATCACGTGCAACTTAAGTTATGTTGAAACTAAAGAGCATTTCTGCCTCTCACACTGATGTAAAATTGCTGGGTCAACTTTGTAATACGTACTTAGTCTCACTCACAGCCAGTCTGTTAGCCAAGTTAGACAGCTAATAAACACAAGCACATCCACAAGACACAAAAAAAAATAGGCTGTCATACAAGAAATTAAAATCTCGATTGTGGTCTCAGCCTTGAGAACTCGCACCAAGCGACTCAAAGTTAGCGCAAATAGCCGCGAAACAACTGTGCTGAACGATTAAGTCTTTTTCCTCAAACAAAAGTAGAAATTTCAACATGTCCAAGCATCCCGACTCATAGCCACGCTATTAAGGTTTGTAATAAACAAAACCGCTTGGAAATCAGTCAAGATTTCAGCGAGTTAAGAGTATTTTTGATTATGCAGATAACTCACCTTCCGACAGCTACCATAGGGCGTACCAGACTGCTATACTGTGGTAAGATGGCCGCCGTGTAGGGACGATGGTGACTCCGCCTCGAGCCATCTAGCCTTTCTTATAGATATCTATGTGATTGAGGTCCAACTGCCTGTGATTATACACTCGACCAGTAGGTGGTGTCGTGTGCAGATGAAGCTTCTAGTAATGAACCTTTTCTGAAACCGATCGGCTCAAATGGTTCGGTGCCTCATGAGGCTTCATCTCACCATCACTACAGGATACTCATCTGCTGCAAGGTGCAGGAAATTTCAGCGTGTGTCAAACCGCTGCTTAATAAGTCCTTGATCAAACTAGTATTTGATTCTAGCGCCGCCATGCTACCGGAAATGCAGCACAAAACCACTTCCGGGTCACGTAAACGGGACCAGTTAAAATATTAAAAACAAATTCGGTCCCGTGGCCCATTTTTTAATTTCGTATTTTTGATCCTAGTCTAAAATTGAAATACGAAAAACCGGGCATTTTTTGTTTTTTAAGTTGGATTCAAAACGAAAAACGACATAAAACGCCCCTTTTTCCTTTTTTAATTTTTGATTGACAGTTGAAAATGGAAAGAACGAATCATACACGGATTACATTTAATTACATTTTTCGTTTTTTAATCTAACACAAAAAACGAAAAAAAAATTACTTATTTTTTTATATCTCAATTTTAGACTTGAATCAAAAATATGAAATTAAAAAACGGGCCACAGAACTGAATTTGTTTTATAATGGAGGACTGGACTTTCTTTGTCATTACACATCTGAGCCACTAGATGGAGCCGCACTGCAGTAACCAGCTAGAGAACAGCAGGACAGTGAACACATGGAGCAGATCTGATGGAACATGGAGGAATGACCACAAACGTTTGGTTCCAGTCCAGAATTTCTGTTTTCAGACAGAATTGTTAATATTTCTACCTGAGTTGTTACCTGAACTGTGAAGTTCACTGATTTTTATCGTTCTCCATGTCCGTTTTAGCATTTTCGCATGTTCGCCTGCCAATTGTCTTCCGGTTCCGCAGCAGCCAGTAACAGACTTTTCAAAATAAAAGCATGTGAGCAACGTGCGTTAACGGGCGATAAAATAAATGTCGGCGTTAATAAATGAATGAGTTGGGCCGCCCCGGTAGCGCAGTGGTTGGGGCAGGTGGCCCATATATGGAGGCTACAGTCCTCGCGCGGCTGGTTGCGAGTTCGACTCTCGGCTCGCCAACCCTTCTTCCCCGTTCTCTCTGCCCCCCTTCCTGTCTCTCTCTCTACTGTGAGTAAAGGCCACTAGTGCCCCAAAAAAATCTTCAAAAATAAATAAATGAATGAGTTAATGCGATAATAACACGTTAACTTGCCCAGCCCTACATATAATATACAGTGAAAAATATAAATGCAACACTTTTGTTTTTGCCCCATGGACCGAATTTAAAGATCCAAGACTTTTTCTCTGAACACAAAAGGTCTGTTTCTCTGGTGGTCCGGTCCTCTTCCAACGGCTGGGAGAAGTTGCTGAATGTCGGCAGGAACTGGAACACGCCAAACTAGAGCATCACAAACACGCTCAGTGGGTGACGTGTCCGGCGAGGATGCTGGCCATGCATGAACTGGGATGTTCTGGGATGTTCTCAGCTTCCAGGAACTGTTTAGAGATCCTTGAAGCACGGGGTCGTGCGTTAATCACACCTGAACCTGAGGTGATGGTCGCGGATGAACGGCACATCAACGGGCCTCAGGTCTCCGCCCCTTCAATATGCACTGGCTTAAACTTTAACCAAGTTCCACGCCGCCATGTTTTTTGTGATCAGCGCTGTGCTGCAGGCTGCATTCAAGGTGTAACGTAAATTCCTCCGATCCCTCGTTTGCTAGTCGTTCTTTCAGCCTTTTCTATTTTTTTTTTCTTTTTTATGTGTAACATGTGGTAAAATACTGCGAATATCGATTCAAGTCAGCAACTACTAAAATTATGACCGAGTTAACGAGTTGTTTTCTGGCATGAGGGGGTATTCTTGATTTTCCTGATTGAGTAATCGTTTTTCTGATTATGCCGACGTCACTTGAACACAACATTCACTGCCGGTCATTCAAGGCCCAGAGGGAGCGAGACACTGCTGTGTTGACAGAAATATAAATGTTATCGGGGCTATTCGTCGTGATATCGGAGTTATCGGGATGACATCGTAATTTCCTGTTATCGGCCAGATAGTTATCGTGCACCCCTATTACCAAGTATGATATCACTTTTTCACCCAAATGGGAAAAAAATGTTCACATTTTATCCATTTAGGTAAAACAAATGATGATGGTAACGACTCGAAAAATTCAACATTCCTCTGAAAAAAATGTGATCAGATATCAATTTGCAGTCATCTAAAGCAGTGGTTCTCAACTGGTGGTTCGTGACCTAAAAGTGGGTCGCAGACCCGTTTTTCACTGGGTCGTGGGCCTTTGCCTGGGGGAGGAAATGCTAAAAAAATAATAAAAATAATGCGTGTCATTCATACTCCTTAACAGTAGATGGCGATAATGTCCTGTAATGTGAGTTGACACCCGTCAGTTTACACCATAGAAGAAGACCTGCACAGTTTGTTTCCATATGTTGAGCAGGTGAAACACAGATACAACGAAGAATATATGAGATATGGATTTTCTTATCTTGAAGACAAAGGTCAGTGATGGTTATTCAGATAAAACTATATATTTTGAGTTCTTTTTGAAACTACTGCTCAGTGGTTGCACTGTTTTATTTCATATTTGTGCATAAAAGCACTGTTGAGTCTTAAAAATGGCTGTTACTGAAATGTTCTGATTGTTATGTCAGCTTTATGATTAATGTTTAAATAAGTGACTAGATAGTTTTAATAGGAAATTGTTATATATTCAGGAAGTGGGTACTCAGCAAATGCTAAATATTTGAGTTCTTTCTGAAACTACTGCTCAGTGGTTGTAGTTTTTTATTTCATGTTTGTGCATGTTGAGTCTGTTAAAAAAGGCTGAAGTTACTGAAGTGAAGTGTTTTGGATTTTATTAAAATGCAGCTAATTGAGCATCAAAGGGAATATTTCCCACTTGAAGTCATTTCGGTTATGCTATTTTGTTTTTAGTCATTTAGGTTCACCAATAAACTTATTTTTTTTGTGTTGGCATTCTGTGATATTCTATTTTACTATCTCCGATTCAAACTGCACGATTTTTTCATTCAATAAATATGAGAAGTTGGAAGTTTTCCTTGATTTGGGTCACAGCTGGTCATTGAGGGTGATGGTGGGTCCTGAAGCCGGACCGGTTCAGAACCGCTGCTCTAAAGCAAATCCAGAAAGGATAACTGCTCATCTCAAATTACTTCTATCAGTTTTGTCTAATATATATAAATATATCTCCAGAATAGAGCACAGTTGGACAAAAAACTCAATTATCTATTGAAATAAGGATTGTGCTCTGTTGGTGCACTAATTATTAATACATATTATGATAGTTACACAGATTTCATTCAGGGAACTCCAGCTTTTCTTATTGAACCCAACTAAGACAACCAGATGTTGTCTCCTGATTCTGATCCTTCTTTTAAGCGTGATCTGGTTGAGAGTCCCATGTTGAACTGGCTGTATTCAGAGTCAACTGGGACATCAGAGTTTCCAACTTCAGATCGAGGGAAAGCACATTTATTTGTGGAGATTAAAAAAACTTTCAGCAAAGTGTTCCTCTGTAGATATGAAGTCTTTTCCAGAAGCTCTCAGTGTGGCAGGTTAATCAGATTACACATTTGGTGCTGATTTTTATCTCTGATCTTCTCCGGATGATTCCTGGAGGTTGGCCTTTGTTCAGCCTCTATTGTTTCCATATCACAGAAATAAAAATCAAAGATAAAACATATCTGTTTGTGTCACTGACTATCACAGCTGAAGTATGATTACAGTATAAGAAGGAAACCAGTCGTGAGTGTTGCATGTAGAGAAAACCTGTCGTGACCTAGTTTGATGACTGATGATTGACACATGAAAGAAGAGTTAAGAGCCACTTCAGCCTGGAGGGACAGCAGAAAATTAAATAAGGATTGGTTGAAGTCATTTTCTAAATACCAACTTTAATTTATTCAGATTAAAATCTTTCCTTGTGAATGAAGAAGAAGCCGAGGAACGCTGTTTGTTTTGTGTGTGTCATCGTGCTTCCTGGATTTCTGGCTGCTAGTCCCCGGGGGGGGGGGGGGGTTCTAGTCTTTCCTGTTATCGGCCCGATAGTTATCGGGTCGTTAATTATCGTGCACCCCTACTCTTTGCTGAAGCTCGTCTCCTCCTCCTCGTCAGTACATAAAGCCAGAGACATCAGGAGGCATGTGACTGTACCTGTAGCTCTGTAACTAGACCAGTAAGTGATAATAAGGGCCTGATTTACTAAAGGTTTGCGTGCGTAAAAACGTGTGCAAACTTGACACCACCCGCAAACCAATGTGCAAGCTGATCTACTAACAGCGTGCAAAGAGGACTGCGCCTCTCAAATGAGCAAAATAGCACACGCTGTTCATTTAGCACTTTTGCCCTGATGAATAAACAATATGGGGCGTACTCGCCAGAAAGCGCTAAATACTGGGAGGGGAAAATGCAAATAGGTCCATTTATCACACGCAATGAGATTTACCAACCCTGAAAGTAATTGCGGGGATTGTGATTGCGTCTGTATTTAATACGTTCGAAAGGAAGGTGCTAATCTGTCCAGCATTACGCACCGATGGCTGCTGTTATTGTGGCAAGGAGGCGACATCGCCAAAATCAAAGAATACGCAGAGAGAGAGTCTTTCGGACTCGTGTAAATTTGTTTGGAATGAATGAAAACCAGATAGTTGAAACTTAAGGGCTGATTTGGAGCCGGTCACAAGCACATGCAAAAGGAGAAATATTTTATTTGAATGTTAAATCGAGTATTATTCAGCAAAAGGTTGCCACAGGAGGCACATTCATTTTTTTATTTGTGATAATAAATAAATCACGTGTTTTCATGGAGAAAAGAGTGTTTCTTATTGTGCGCCTACCTTGTTCTGCAGTTGGCTCTAGCGTGTCAGACCCCAGTATCCCAGTTATCTGCTCCTCCAGAAGGTGAGCTGCACCTGCTGCTCAATGCTGGTTAGAGGCATCTCCTCCGCAGGCCCTCCACCTGTCTTGTTTGCCGAAGTTTTATTAAAGGCCACTTTTTCTTTAGTTCCTCGCCTTATATCTTGCCACCTTCTTTTAACCTCATCTGCCGTTCTTTTTGTCTTACCAACTGCATTTATTCTATCGCAGATTTTCTCCCATATTGCGTTTCTTTTGGTGATGTTTAAATTTCTTTGCTGTAGTTCATGAATGTGTTTATTTGCCTCTTCTACAAATATCTCTAACTCCAACTCGTCAAATTTCATTTTGCGCTTGCGTCTATCCTGCTTTCCATCCAGACTCTCCATGGCGCAAACCGTAAGACACGCAACACCTCATTTAAATACTGCGGTTTGCACCCGTTATCAATTGCGTGAGCATTCTTAGTTGATCACCCGCAAAACACACAACAACAGCAAGCGCAAACTTTTTCAGTGCACACGCAATTTAGTACTCTTTATTCAGGATCTTAGTAAATCAGGCCCTAAGAGTAAGTGGAATAAACCAGCATTGTCGGGACGGCAGTGTGCAACCGGGTCTCAATGACGTTTTCTGTGTTTACATTTGATCCGATGAGACGCCGCGTCTCCCAGGGTGACGATGGCGTCATGAATGCTCCAGCTGCACAGAAACCAGATGTTTGCGGTAGTTCCAGGAAGTGACCAGGTGCGCTGTCACTCCTGGGTTACCTTTAATCAGAGTTTCAGGGTCCGCTGCTGGTTTCTGGGTTCATATCAGAGTCTGAGTGCCGAGAATGTTCCTCTGCAGAGGTGGGACCAGAACTGCAGAACCGATGCACAGAACTCTTTCATTATCTGGTCCACCTGCCTGGTCCCGTCTCATCCGTCGTCCCGTCTCGCTGGCTTTGCCTGTTTCTAAACTTGAACTTGTGATCTTCCACATTCCCCTGATCCAAACGCCATCACTGGTCACGAATGTCTTTATGATCATGGTCTCGTTCTCCTTCGCTTAAATGTGGAACTTTGAGCTGGTGAACCACCACCCAGCGTTCCCCGGGTCGCACCGGGACAGGTGATTTACCTGAACCCTGCAGGTGTCAGGGCCGCGCTTTAGCTGTCAGTTCAGCTTTACTTTCCTTAAAAAAACCAGTCAGTTTTGATTCTTAAAGGTCACGTGTGCAGCTCCTCCGTCCTCCAAATGCTCGTTTTTGCACTTCCAGTTAGGGTTGGAGTCGTTTTTTTTTTTGTTTGTTTGTTTGGCCTTTGTTCAACCTCTATGTCAGATTTTGTTTATGTTTCACAGTAGTAAAATCAAAGATTGAATATTGGCGATTACAGTATAAGAAAGCAACCAGTCACGTGTGTCGGAGCTGTTTATCACCTGAAGTGTCGTGAGTCATGTGGAAACAAAATGCTGTTTATCCTGCTGCTCATTCTAATGATGAGGTTTACAGTAAAACCTGCCATGATTGATGACAGAAGAGTTAATAACAACCTCCACCTGGAGAGATATTTGAAAATAAGATAAGGGTTGGTTGAAGTCATTTTTTAAATTCCAACTTTGAGTTGCTCAACTTTAAATCTTCCAGTGCGCCGACAGAAGTCACAAGAAGCCGAGGAATGCTGCACCTGTTTGTGTGTCATCCAGACGTTCCTTCTGCAGGACTGGAGCTGCTTTGACCTTTAAATTAATTTAGGTCAAACACAAACGTACACCCACAATCAGGGTTCAGTTCAGACCAGATCATCCAGTTCATTCCAATCTGACTGACTTCAAAATATACAGTCATGGAAAAAATGATTAGACCAGCATTTTTTCTTCAGTTTCTTGTTCATTTTAATACCTGGTACCACTAAACGTCATCATGTGACTAAAACAGACAGAAAAGAAAACACTGAATGCATAAAAGCAGTGTTTTTGGCAGTACAACGCCATAGCTATTGATGTAAAAACTTGAGTGATTTAGGTTATAATCAAGAAAACCATGGAAAATGGTAAGATATCAGCTCTTAAATAAAACTCTTATGAGCAATCTTTGTGGTTATCGTTATGTTTGTCCAAACAAATGTACCTTTAGTTGTACCAGGCATTAAAATGAACAAGAAACTGAAGAAAACAAGGGTGGTCTAATCATTTTTTACATGACTGTTAATGTAATAAAGCCACTCAGAATTTAAAAAAAAGCCACCAGACTGCATCAAGTCTTCTCTTTGGTTCAGTCCTCCAGTCTGAGGAAGCGTGAGGTGACAGTCGAGAAGAAGAAACCAGGTTCACAGGGTCTGAGGTGACTCCCGTCCACCACCCTCCAGGTGTATCAGGTCTGGGGTCTGACCCCGAACCCTGGCTGGTGCAGAGGAGGGGGGGGGGGGGGGGGGGTGTTAGGTGGGTGGAGCCTGTCTCTCCCCCAGTGGAAGCTGGGATACGATCCCGCGACCCTGAAGAGGATCTGAGCAGGGATGGAAAATACAAGAGAAAGAAAAGTAACAGCTTCTGCCAGAACATTACTGTTAGTTGGAGAGGAGATAGTTTCAGATATAATGATGTCATTATTACAGATGCTGACTCAGTGAGATTTACAGTATTTTCCGGACTATAAGCCGCTACTTCTGTCCCACGCTTTGAACCATGAGGTTTATACAGAGATGCGGCTTTTCTATGAATTTTTCTTCAGCCCTCAGGGGGCGCTCTAGCAGGAAGTGGAAAAACCAAAAATAAACCAAGTTAAAGGAGCCGTGTGTAAGATTATGGCCAAAACTGGTACTGCAGTCACTTTCAAATTACTGTTGAGCGGCGTGTACCCTCCCCCTCCTCCCCGACCAGCGGTTGCCAGGTCGGCTGCAGAATGCAGCAGGAACGTAGGCTGCCATGGCAAGCGACGAGTCCTACACAGTAAGTTTATTTTCTGTTAATTATATTTAATGCTTTATGAAAGATCTTTTGCGAAGTAATAATGTACTGCAAAATTTACTAATGGCGATTAGCCAAATAGAATCGTAAATGTTACCACATTTCAGTCGGAGCATAAGTTTTCAGTTAGTTACCCTGTTAAAAATGTCTTTATTAGGCTAGTGTTGCGATGTAAAGCTTTTTATGAACGCATTTGAAAAATCCATGCAAATTCTAATTTTGGGCTATGCAGTAATTTATTGTTTGGTTGGAAACACTATAGGCTCATATCGATGGTAACTTTTTGTAACGTCGACAATACCACATGTAAAGTCGAGGGTAATTTTCCTAAAATACATCAGGCTATATGAAAAATTACATGACGTGTAGAATTTGAATCAAAAACACGTCCAAAAGTTCCATGTATGTGGACCAAATTATGCGCTTTTGGTATTGAGGATGTTGCCGTGGAATTACGCCTGATACTTCCAAACTAACACTAAATTATTGCACAGGCTAAAAGATAGAATATGCTTAGAATACACGTTTACGTCAAGGTAGCCTAGCACTGGTACCAGATGATCTTTGCTTGTACTGCTCTCACTTGTTTCAGCCTGATTTAGACCTCACTTTTGAGGTACCCTCTCTTGAGGCTGATGAGAGCTGGGCAGTAAAATTATGACTTGTAATATCACCATCTGTATCTATGTCAGCATCTTATGTAGTTTTAATCAAATGTAAATGCCAAATGCTATTTTGTGGTTTGTTTACTTAGGAACTCATTCAAAACATGAGTGAGATGGGGCTACGAGCACTAGCAACCCAGATCTTCTCCCGGAACCCTGGATTGGTTTTTGATGCCCTGCCTCCATTGGACAGCACCACTCTCCCACCTGCAGCTGCTCTTCCATGGTTACCTGTGGGAACTGCAGGGAGATGCCCACAGATGCAGAAAGGAAATGCTGTGGCCAGGGGCCTGAGCACTGCATAAGCAAATTGCCTCATTTCGAGCTTTACTGCTTGGAAGATGGCTATTTGCGTCTACACAGAGACTACAGGAATGATGTGTTGGTGGTAGCAGAAGTTACAGAGCCAGGTGATGACAATAGGCAGTTTAGATATGCTGCTTATCGCCAGGGTAACCGTCGTGTTATCCCCAGCTGCTGCATTTGGAGAATAAGGGACAAACACCCTGACCCTCAAGGCCAGTACACTGGCTTTCTACCCACAATTTGAACAAACTTTACCGACTCCAGTTTACTTGAAGTTACTTGTTGTATATACTTTGTTTTTACAAATTGTTTGTTTTGTTCCAAGTTTGTAAAGAGCCTTCTTCCTTGTTCAATAAAAAAAGTTTATTTATAATAACAATGCTTTGCTATTTACGATATAGAGGAACAGTAAAATAAATAAATAAATAAAACAAGGGATAAACAGTATAAATAGTATAAATAACTATTGAACAATTAGCTGCTCTGTACTGTGGAAACTTTATGAAATGGTTTAAAAGCAGCTTGTGGCAGAAAATGGAAATGACGGGCTGAGAGGCTCTGGAAACGGGTTTCACTGGTCTTCACTCTGGAATGCTGACACTGAGGAGAGCAAAATAAAAACAGAAATTAGATTATCTTAAAATTAAATATAGTATGCATTACATCTAACTTGGTGTGTGGTATGTAGCCGCAGATGCAAAAGAAATAAACTGGTATTCTACCTACCAAGACCTCTCCTGACTTGGGTGCGCAGGAGTTCCTCCACAGGGGGAAGAGGGCCGTACTTTCTGGGGTCATCGGGCCCAAGACTCCTCCGCCTGGGCGTTCCCTTACCAGCTAGCCTCTTTTTGCAGAATCTTTGTTTGCAGTTCTGGGATGTAGCCATAGGTCTTCTATGTCTTCTTAGTGTACAGCATATACCTTTGGGCATTTTTCTTGTACAGCCTCCTGTACCTAAAATAAAAGCAGAGAAAATACATTGTTTACATTCCAAGGGCCATGTTTTACAGTACAGTGTTTTAAATAGAGTTTCAATGGTGTAATCAGGTAAAATGGTTCCCAACATCCAACATGTAGAAATGAGCATGTCACTTACTGCTTGCTTCCATCAGACTTGCACAACTCTGGGCGGTCCTTGTGGTAGTTATAATCCATCGCTGCGAGGAGCATCCTGGCCTCAAAGACAGGAGGGCTAAATGCTGAGCGCTTGCTGGCATACATTAAAATATGGTTTTGGAAGGACTCCAGATCAGCAGTGGACCTGTGGGGGTGGGACATAGAGACATTTTTTGATTTTTTTGAAAATCACTTTCTAGGTACAGTATGTGTACACACTCATTAAATTACCTGAAGTTCAGGTATTTGTGAACTTCGTTGAGCCATCGCTTGTTTCGCACGATACTCTTCAGGGCCTCGTGTGCCATGGAGCCTCGCTCAAGCCACTCTTGAGTTCCCCCTGATTCCAAGTCTGCATGCTGGCAGCCTCCCAGAACCCACCTGTGTTCATTCGTGACATGGTGTAGGAGCCCAAGCCACAGCTCCTACAAAATAATACAGAAATATAATGGACAGACACAAAAAGCATGGCAATTGAACTTATTCACTAATGATGATGATTGTTAGTAATGTAAGCGGGTCATCTGATTGACCACAATGACACCTCTGGATAGGTACTTATGGTAATCAATAAGCTAATATCCAACATCAAGGTAACATCTTGCATGTTAGTTTCATACATTATTGACAACTATTTTTCAAACTATAACAACTTACAAGAAACTCTTGGCAGGAATCACCTGTTTTGCAGCACCACCAAAAGTGGTTGACAATATCTTTTAGCCAACAGCTCAAACTGGACTGACCCTTCACCTGTGAAGCCTGGGATATACAGTAGTCATTAGCTCAGATTAGGGTCGATTGTCATGCAGAAAATAAACTCAAAGAAATAACAGCTGAACTTACAGCATGGATCCAAATATGAAATGAAAATGAAAACAACGTGGCACTGATCACTGACCGATTTGAAAGCGTTTCAGACGATGCATGTCCAATACTGGAAAGTGATGGTGCAGTCAGGTGGTGCTTCTTCCACTGTCTTTTACTTGGGCTTGAAGTGCTTGGGCCATAACAGCTGAAGAGACAAGCGTTTTTGTCATAATTATGGAACACTCTACACATTTACCATAATATGCAACAACTAACACATTTACCACAGACTAGCGTCTAACCAAAGATAATGCGGGGAAAATTACGTCTGCATTCGTCATCAATGGCTAACGTTTTTTATCAGTTCCATCAGAAAAGACTGACACTAATAACTAACGTTAGCAATGGTCATATGGGTCAATTTGCAGCACGTGTAATACACAATATATGCGACGAACGAATAAGAAATCGTTTACCGTGGTAACGTTAGGCTACTGTCTCAATGAGGTTTCACATTACCATGGCCATGCTAATGTTTTCCACGGCATGATGACTGACGGGCTCCGCTTCAAGGTTCAAGGTTCAAGGTCATTTATTCGCTTATTAGCCTAACGTTACATTGCTAGTGTTAGCAATATCAGTCACCGTTTTTATATTCTAAATAATAATTATTTACCTTTTCAATTCGATGACCCACCTGCTCCATAACGTTATGCGCTAGCGTTACTATGCACGAACATGCATAACTTTGTTTAACTAGTGAATACTACGACGTAGTGAATACTGAAATTTCTTTCGTAACTAGAGGAAATATTTTCCCGTTGAGGCGTTTCGTAACCTGAAAGTTTCGTATGTAGAGGCGTTCGTAAGTAGAGGTACCACTGTATACCACTGTTACCTTGTCCAAGTAAATTAGCGTTAGCCAAACATTTAGCTATGAATCTTACCTGTCCAGGAGAAAATCAGCAACGTTAGCGTCTGTCTTCAAATTCTTCTCCGCTTTCAGCCGTCTCCATCTATCAAAAGCATTTCCTATACAAATCCTTGTTTTATTTCGGACCTTGTCACGACGTAACTCGGATTCATAACGAGGTCTTTTAGGTTTTGGAAAGCCAGACATTTTTTCATCCAACACGTTCGTAGCGGCTGCTGCGATAATTAGAGCCGAGCTGGCAACCCGGATGCAGAAACACTACTGACTTCATGATTGGGAGATAGGTGGAGGGTGGCGCTTCAGGCCAAAACAAAAAATGACAACATCAACATCAGTTGAGGGCTGCAACTCCTCTTTTTAAACGGGAATATCCTGGCTTGAGTGCTGTTGTCAGTGACATAAGTATTTGAAATGAACATGATTTTTAAATGTCTGTTGACATATCGGGGTCATTTTTTGATTCGTTTTATTTTACTTCTTACATACGGCTCCTTTAAAGGTTATTCTGTTTTTGTTCAGTAGCCTATGTTAGCTATGCTACTCTACATTCATGTTGTGAGCATCAATACCTGTTATTATTGAACAAACTGATTAATCCAGGTGTGTCTGACCATTGTAGCTACTCAGACACACCTGGATTTATCAGTTTGTCAGTTTGTTGGTTCCTCAGCAGATTTCAGGGTTCTGAACGGACCCGCCGCAGAGGTAAGGTTTTAATCTCAGATGTGGACCGGACGCAGCATGGAGCCAGCAGGTCCACGATCCGGCTCCAAAGTGGACCCCGATACGGGTCTGCTTCACGGGTCGGTTCCGGATGTCTTTGCTGTGTGGGGGGGTTTCAGTACACAGAAGGAGGAAAAATAAAGCAACCTGGTTTTAGTGTGCAGGAGGAAAATAAATAAAACCATCAATGACTTTTCAGTTTTGTTTGATCAGAACTTTTACTGCCGTGTTACAGGTTCTGTTCAGAAACAATCAGTTCAGGTATGTGAATAAACACTTATGGTACAAAATCTTTCGACGTAAATATCTTATTTCTCAGCCTGGATACTGGCGGCTTATATGTGACAAAATATATATTTGGTTTATATTTTAATGGGTGCGGCTTATATTCAGGTGCGCTTTATAGTCCAGAAAATACAGTAAGTCTCTTCTTACATATTTCACGCCACCTTATGATTTAGCTGCTTCTTGTTGACAACACCAGCAAACTGTTCTGGAAAAAAAAAATAAAAAGATCAAATACATGTGCTGCATGAGAGTTTAGCTTAGCGTGTCCCTGGAGACATTTAGCTGAGGATGACGAGGCAGCAGAGTTAATAGCAGCGTTGTCGGGAGTGTAGACGCCGTTTCTGGTTTTACAGCATTCCAAATAAAAGAATTTAGAAAGTATCAATCTGTGTAATAACACCGTACAAGTCAGAGTTTCCTCTCTGCAGAGAAACACCTCTATTTATATAAAATGCAATTAAAATGAATGTGCACATGTATTAATGTAGATGTTTGATCCTTTCAAGTCATTAGTTTGCATTTATTGAATAAATGATAGAATATTGATAAGAATAGAGCCATGGATAAATTGAAATAAAACAAACGTGCATGCAGGTGCAGAGCCGGGACACCATCGACCTTTACCAGCTCAGAGACTTTGAACTTCTTAAACTGAAATATATGTGGAGTTCAGGAGGGAGGGAGGGGTCATCTCTGCTGTCATGGTTCACTGTCATGTAACAAAAGAAAAGGTGAATGTTTGAATAGTGACACCAGTGAAATGGGAGCACCGCCCCGTAATTAACAGTGTCTGTAAATTTCTACATGGTGTTTCTCATGCAGAACAGTATCGCTGCTGCTGCTGAGAAGAGCTGGAGGATGGAGGTCCTCCTCACCGTGAAGTGGACCCTCTCTCTGACTCTCTTCTGGGCTCTCTCCAGCACAGGTAACCCGGCTGACCTCACTCACCTGCTGCCGGCTTCGGGCCTCTGAGGGCTGACATTCCCGCTCAGAAACAGAAGCTGCTGCAGTATTTTTGCTCTGATGTTTTATCGTGGCACAGCGGTGGTCTCATGCTCACTTTTCTGTTTAATCTAAAGTCTTGAATGGACTATGAGACGCAAATTTACTGCCAGGGAACAATTTTAGCTGAAAGCAGAAAGACAGATGAATTGCATTGCAGTTCCCAGGTCATTTATAATAGTAATTTTCAACATTGATATTACATACTGTGTGTTTTTTTTTTTTTAGATTAGATTAGATTAGATTCAACTTTATTGTCATTGCACATGTCAAAGTACAGGGCAACGAAATGCAGTTAGCATCTAACCAGAAGTGCTTTTGCAGTGAAATAAATACAATGTACAGTATACACAGATATATACACATGTGTGTGTGTGTATATATATATATATATATATATATATATATATATATATATATATATATATATATACATATATACATATATATATATATATAGATATATATATATATATATATATATATATATATATATATATATATATATATATATATATATATATACACAGTCATGGAAAAAAAAAAATAATTAGACCACCCTTGTTTTCTTCAGTTTCTTGTTCATTTTAATGCCTGGTACAACTAAAGGTACATTTGTTTGGACAAACATAACGATAACCACAAAGATTGCTCATAAGAGTTTTATTTAAGAGCTGATATCTTACCATTTTCCATGGTTTTCTTGATTATAACCTAAATCACTTAAGTTTTTACATCAATAGCTATGGCGTTGTACTGCCAAAAACACTGCTTTTATGCATTTAGTGTTTTCTTTTCGATGGTGTCCCGGCTCTGCACCTGCATGCACGTTTGTTTTATTTCAATTTATCCATGGCTCTATTCTTATAAATATTAAATATCATTATAAATATAAAAATATCATTTATTCGGCTGCCCCGGTGGAGCAGTGGTTAGGGCAGGCGGCCATATACAGAGGCTACAGTCCTCGTGCGGCTGGTCGTGAGTTTGATTCCCGGCTCGGCGACTCTTTCCCGTGTGTCTTCCCCATTCTCTCTACCCCCCTTCCTGTCTCTCAACTTTCAATAAAGGCCACTAGAGCCAAAAAAATCTTAAAAAAAAAAAAAATATATCATTTATTCAATAAATGCAAACTGATGACTTGAAATGATCAAACATCTACATTAATACATGTGCACATTCATTTTAATTGCATTTTATATAAATAGAGGTGTTTCTCTTCAGAGAGGAAACTCTGACTTGTACCGTGTTATTACACAGATTATTATTCTGTCTGTTTTAGTCACATGATGACGTTTAGTGGTACCAGGTATTAAAATGAACAAGAAACTGAAGAAAAAAATGGTGGTCTAATCATTTTTTCCATGACTGTATATATGTACATTCATGTATATATATATATATATATATATATATATATATATATATATATATATATATATATATATATATATATATATATATATATATATGTATGTACATAGTGCAAAATAATAAATAACTATTGTTGTAAAGTGCAGGTCAGATTTGGATGAATAAATATTTATTATGAGCAGAGATGTGATAAGATTTACACAGATTTGAACAGTATTTACATGTTTATGACAGTATGTACAGGAATAAGTCTGGATATTCTCATTTATCCCAGTAATTGTTGCGAGAAAGTATGTATAGGAGTGTGAGGAGGTAGTTGTTAAAAAAAGAGTCCAGTACAATTGTCCTATTGAGTCCTGTTGAGTCCAGTTTTGGACTCATTAGGACCTTCTTGGTGTTTCAGTCAACGGGATTCTGGGATAGTTTTACGGAGCCTCAGTTGCTGGGATGTGTCTCCGTTACCAGCAACCATGGAGGATTATGGGAACTTCTACAGGGCCGAGACAAGTCCCTGGGTGGGACAGCTGGGTGGGACACGGTGTTGACTCGTTGCTGAGTTTGAGTCGTCTCTTCTGATTCATGCTGCTGTCTGTGCGAACGTAACGAGCAGAAATGCAGCAACCGTCTCAGCTCTTTGGTCACCTGACTGTTCTTGTTAGTTTTTTATCAAATATCTGTTTTCGCTCGTGTTTCGTCAGAACTGTGGCAAAAAGAAGGTAAACCGTTGATCCTTTTACTGTTATTGAGGTGCAGCTGTTGAAAGGACTGAGGAAGAGCTTACACCTGTTACCTTTGACCCCTGCCAGCTGTTAGCACCACTGGTCTCCATATGGACCGGTCAAATTGTTCAAATTATGTTCAAAGCATCTAATAAATTATTACCTGAGAAAATACAGAAAATGTTTTTTTAATTTAAATTTAACGATTCGTAGCATTTGTACAAAGAGCTTTTGTATTTTAGTTCCTGGTGTAAAACTATGGGAGGAGCTGAGCGAGTAGGAATCCACGATCACGGAATCACAGAATTGGAGATTAAAAACAGAATTCACTTTAAATGCGCAATATAACAGAACTGAACGGCAAATGTTAAATGAGAATTTGGATACCTTCTCACTCGTAGGAATTATTATTATTGTGCAATGATGAAGCAGTCAATTCGGTTGTTAAACATGGCACTGACAAACGACAGAGGTGCAAAACGAGTTTATTCTCTAATATCTAAGCCTGCAGATTCAGAGAGAGGTCATTATTCAGAATGACAAAGACAGAAAGGATGGAACAGTATGGAGCCCCATTTGGGTCATAATTCAATGAATAAATGAGTCTATTGTTATGAAATACGTATCCATTATTATGAAATGTTTCCCATTATTTTGAAATATACGTGTATTACTATGAAATATTTCCCATTATTATGAAAAAAATGTAATTATTATGAAATATACTTTTATTATTATTGAATCTTAGTTTAATGCATAATAGTTTATTTCAGAATGGCTTTTTTTTAATCTAAGAATGAGTTTTTACATAATAATAACATTTTGCCAGTGGGCGGGGCCAGTGGTTGACCTGCACGCTCATTGGCTGATCCTTGTCCATTCTACGCTCTGACATCCACTAGTTTTTGCCGTGAGGTCCCGTTAGCAGCGGGCCGTGGCGTCATCAAGGTGCGCTCCTAGTCCGATTGTAGCTATGGCAGCTTGGACTGAGCTACGGGAAACCTTGACGTTTCTTAGTCGATGTCAACTTTTAACCGTAAACTGAGGTGCATTCTGCCACCTACTGGCCTGGAGTATAAACATTACACCTCTCACCCACTATCGATATTCACTGTTCTGTTGATTATTCCTGAATGAAAGAGCAGCCAATCACATAAATGGCTCCGCCCTCTCTGCTGTGATTGACACACAAATCATTCTTATGAAAAACTAAACCATTATAATAATAATCAGAAATATTTCATAATAATAAACGCCTGCATTTCATAATAAAAGACTCATTTATTCATTGAATTATGACCCAAACGGGGCTCCATAGGACAGTTCATCTAAACGACAAATGAAAAAACAAAGAAACCTTGAGATCTGTCTAGACGTCCAAAACTTAGCTACTTGATGGAGCCAGTACCATAACAACTGGTTTGAGGCTAGAAATCATGGCCTTAAGTCATGACACAGCAGTTTTAGCAAGTTTAGGCCTCAGAATGAATTTTAACATTACAGGCAATTTGCATAAAAGTTTGTTTTTTTTCTCCCGGACTAAAAGGAACTTTTCTTTCCAAAAAAAACATTTCAAGAGGGGTCACTAAAAGGTGGGGACACTCTAGCTTCTCTGCCCTTTCTGCCCCCGCTTTCCTTATTAACAAAAAAAAAAGACGTTGAAGCAGCTACCTGAGAAACCGGCCAAGAACCGAAGGAACTAGCGGTTTACTCCCAGGTACAGGACAGAGAGGTTTCTCTGATAATTATTTATTTAAACGGCGATGGCTGTAATAGCTGGAACACCTAAATTAAAAAACCACACGGACACACACTCATACACACAACCAGTGTTCAGTGTTTGGAATTTAATGTATCTACATCAGCTGTAGTAAATATTGTTTTTTCTGTTATCAGACACCTGAAAAATATCAGGTACAAGCTAAAACGATTAGTTTACTGCTGTTGAAACTTCTTTCTTTTTTGCACTTTAAATGGATTTTACCTATTTGAGTTTTTTTTTCTCAGTTATTTATTTCATAAAAATAAATTTTGAATTTTTTTTTCTTTGTCAAAAAAAAAAAAAATGTTTTTGTAGTGTCACTCTGGGTCTTCAAAGTTCGTTGAGTCACCTTTGCAGCTTGTCTAACAACCAGTATTTGAGTCACTCGACTGAAACCAAGTCTTCTTTTATGATGTTTACTTAAAGAACTCAAAAATTGAACATATAGAAAAAATGAAAATGCTCGGTACAGATCGGTTTAATAACTGTTGCTTCGTTCGTCTCTAGCTGCAATCCGAATTTGACGTACATCAACATTATGTAGTGGAAGCCAAATTATGTTTCACAGTAAAAGTTTCTTTTTATATTTACTAAGTTACGCTTTTTACAAAATATAATAATCGTTTTATGAACTCCTTAAAATGAAATCAAACATATTTAAAACATTCTTAAACTAAATTATTATTCTGTATGAATTCACTATTAACTGGCTCTTACAGTTTTATTGGACACAATATGTTTAAAAGTATGGAAACCTAAAAGTTTACAGTTATAATTGCATAAATTGTCTTTATTTCAATATTTTATATACTGTCTTGGGGTTAAATTTCCATAAAATACTTCAAATGGAATTTAAAAAAATTAAAACTGAAAAACACCGAAAATGAAAAAAATTAAAATGGAATTTGAGAAAAAAATAAAACGGATTTCATAGGAACGCTACATGAGGAGCTAAAACAGTCAATATAACACAGATAAAATGGAAATATAAAGAGTCATTTTAACAGAATACAGAAACATGTTTGGGTGGAAATAAAAATGTAAATGTAAATGGAGGTTGGCTCAGCGTGTGTGTTTGTAGATGGTGTGTAGGTGGACGCACGTGTTCATCCAGGTACATGCAGGTGTGTGAGTTGACAGCAAAAACATCGTGAATAATGTGCTTTTATGTAAAGATGAGTAGAGGGTATAACTGTAGATGACAATAATCACTCAGGATATCTGCTAATTTATACTCATTGTCATTCTATTGTGCATTTATTCCATTTTAATACTTGTTCTATATTTTTCTATATTTTACCTATATTTTTTAAATATTTTTTATATCTTATATGTTTATATGTTCTGCATCAGACATCAAGTTAAATTCCTTGTATGTGAAAACGTACTTGGCAATAAAACTGATTCTGATTCTGATTCTGAAATATACCACTAATTATATTTATACTTTGTACAATGCTTACTATGAATTTGTGCAACCTCTAAATATGTCAGTTTAAAAAAATATATATATATTTAATAACAAAGGTCCATCTGAAAAAAATAGATATTGAGTTCAACGGTTGGAGTTTATGCGATTTTTTACTTCTTTTTCCAACATGTCAAAACTGTTGCTGCTACCAAACAAATAAAAACAGTCTCTTACATTTATTTATTCATTGTGTTCAAGCAAGTTAATTACTGACACAATCATGGTCCAAATAAAGACTTTGAACTAAAGTAACTGATTCGGGGTCCTGGTCAGCTGGATCAGAGACTTAAACTGGCAAACTTCTCAGTGTGCATGTATGTAGTTAATATCTGGAAAACTGGCCAGTCACAGTGCTAAAATATAAAATATAAATAAATATATTAAGACAGGGAGCCCCTCATCACCCCAGAAATGAGCAGGTGGACGGGGAGGGAAGAGCTGAAACCAGTAACCTCTGCTTTCACATCACGCATATGTATTTTAATAATCAGGTTGGGCAAGTTCACTTTCTACACAAACTAGTTCAGTTCATAGTTCACAGAAATTAAAATGAACTAGTTAAGTTCACCGTTTCAAAAAATAGTTCATTTTTAGTTTTTTTTTTTTTAAATTATTTTTTTAATGTTGCTGCGTGCAATTATTTGTCAAAATGATTACCACTGTCCATATACTACACCCACCACAAACGGCAATTATTTTATCCATTTTAACTGTCGAAAAACTATTGGTCCAATTCTGAATCGTGAACCAACCAGGGTTCACATTAGCATTAGCATTAGCATTAAAGGGACAGCCTGTAAAACTGTAATTTCCATTTCAGTTTCTCTCTACAGCAGCTGTTCCCAAACTTACCTTTAAACCTTTAATCATAACTGTGATCAACATACAGGACCAGGAACCATGATCCGATATTAATGTGAGGGGTCAACAAATAAGGTGACACTTGTCATATTAAGTTAAGATGACAGTAGAATAACACTTAACTGGTTTGTTTTATTATTTCTTAATGTTTTTTTCAAAATCATGTCATGAATATTTTACAGTAATTAAAAACATATTTAAAAAAAAAAATCGAACATTTAAAACACATTTGTTTAATTTTAATGACCTCTCACGGCCCACCTGCAGTCCCACGACGGCCCACCAGGGGGCCGCGGCCCACACTTTGGGAATCACTGCTCTACAGTAGATTAAAAATATGAGGAAAAACTTGCTGCCAAATGGTCTTTATTATAAGACAAAAATAGGTACTTTAGGTGCAAATGTTTTTATCTTCCTGCTTGTTTTAAACGTTTGATGACGTAATTGTTAGCGTGACAGCAGCGACAGCCGTGTTGCCATGTTAGCATGACAGCAGCGACAGCCGTGTTTCCATGTTAGCGTGACAGCAGCGACAGCCGTGTTGCCATGTTAGCGTGACAGCAGCGACAGCCGTGTTGCCATGTTAGCGTGACAGCAGCGACAGCCGTGTTGCCATGTTAGCGTGACAGCAGCGACAGCCGTGTTGCCATGTTAGCGTGACAGCAGCGACAGCCGTGTTTCCATGTTAGCGTGACAGCAGCGACAGCCGTGTTTCCATGTTAGCGTGACAGCAGCGACAGCCGTGTTTCCATGTTAGCGTGACAGCAGCGACAGCCGTGTTGCCATGTTAGCGTGACAGCAGCGACAGCCGTGTTGCCATGTTAGCGTGACAGCAGCGACAGCCGTGTTGCCCATGTTAGCGTGACAGCAGCGACAGCCGTGTTGCCATGTTAGTGACAGCAGCGACAGCCGTGTTTCCATGTTAGCGTGACAGCAGCGACAGCCGTGTTGCCATGTTAGCGTGACAGCAGCGACAGCCGTGTTGCCATGTTAGCGTGACAGCAGCGACAGCCGTGTTTCCATGTTAGCGTGACAGCAGCGACAGCCGTGTTGCCATGTTAGCGTGACAGCAGCGACAGCCGTGTTTCCATGTTAGCGTGACAGCAGCGACAGCCGTGTTGCCATGTTAGCGTGACAGCAGCGACAGCCGTGTTTCCATGTTAGCGTGACAGCAGCGACAGCCGTGTTGCCATGTTAGCGTGACAGCAGCGACAGCCGTGTTGCCATGTTAGCGTGACAGCAGCGACAGCCGTGTTGCCATGTTAGCGTGACAGCAGCGACAGCCGTGTTGCCATGTTTGATTGGTTTCCTCAGATACATATCAGGCTCGTTTGTGGTGGATTTTAAATGGGGTTTACTGGAAACCTGGAACAGTTTTGACAAGAGTGCAAATTATACAATGACAATTGGGGGGGTCAACATTTTCTAGAGATGACAAAAATGACAATTCGTCCCTTATTTAGGGGGGTCGAAGTTGTAATTGGAGGGGTCAAACCCCCCCAAACCCCCCCATAATTCGCACTATGGTTTTGACCGCGCGTGAACTTTGAAAGAGCGTCGTTCACAACTGGCCAAATGAACTCGTTCACGCCCCCCGCTGGTGAAGGAGAAAGAGAGCACGCTCAGTTCACTTTCGTACAAAATATGAACTAGTTTGTGAACTTGAGTTCAATGAACGCGTTCAGGTACGACGCTGGTCTTTGGTGGTCTCTGGAGCGGTTTGCAGTCCGAGTGTGAAGCGGCGGTGACGAGCATCGCCTCCGAGCACCTGCAGGTCTGGGACCATGATTGATAAAGGGTGTGGTGCCCCCTTTTGGTCGGGAGGGAGGCGCTGCCTGAGCACCCCCGTGGTTTTGCTCATGACTGAGGGAAGAGTGGAGCGGTGGATGAACAGGTGGATCAGGTCGTCTGCGGTGACGTAAACTCGTTTCTCAGGTTTTTTCCCACCACTGCGTCTGGTCCTGTTACTGATGAGCTGCTGTGCCTCGTGGACATGTGAGACGCCTCCTTGACATGTCAACCAGAAGCACATGCAGTCCCCGGACACGTGTTAGAGATGATCTCTCAGCTGACACATCGGTATTCCCCCAGAAGGCCCTGGGAAGGAGGCCGGGGACGGACAGGAACTCTGACAAACAGTCATTTATGGGTGACGTTGAAAACGGATCCGGCGTTGACTGAAGTGTCTTTGGGCCAAATGTTAATCCAGTTGGTGTTGGCTTCTGTCTGTGGGAGGGAAACCTGCACAGAGGCGTGTGAATGTGGCTCACGCTTCCAGTCGCCAACAAAGACTTCAGAAAAGTCTCTTCTTGTTTGGGACTGCTGCATCCGTCACCGCCGCTGTCTTCTGGAGTTTGTTGACTGTCCAGATGTTGGCTGGTTAGCCACACCGGTGTGGTGATAACCAGGATTTCTGGGACAGGGTGTCTGTTAAAAATAAAACTAGCTTGAAGTGGCTTTAAGGCCATTTGCAGATGTTTTTAGCTTGATGTTTGTATAAATGACTCCCAGAAACTTTATTTCATGCAAATTTTACTGCTTGTAAATTGTACTTTGTTTCTTTGTATGTCTTTGTCTGCAAACTTTGTTTTTTTGCTGCTGCTGCCCGTCTTGGCCAGGTCTCCCTTGAAAAAGAGATTCTTAATCTCAATGGGACTAACCTGGTTAAATAAAGGTTAAATAAATAAAAAAGCGCCAGATGTTGAGGATGTCACAGCTGTTTTTATACTCGGTTGCTTTCATAAATTGCTGCTTTAGTTTTATGACTAATTAGTATTCAGAATTACTGTGCTTTGGTCTTCTAGAAGGTTCCAACGTAAAGTTTTCTCAGTCGCCCACTTAAAAATTTTGGCCATTTATTTTTTTAAGCAATTATTAGATCGTTACTAATTTGCTATAACGCTATGTTTTAAAATGAATAAATCTTAATCTAACAAATAAGTGATCTCACAAACCTATTGAGTAATTTGATGATTAAAAAGAATTTTCTTGACTTCAGATTTTGCATCGTGGCAGCTCACACTGTTGAACATCCAAAGCCACCATTAAACAGAAGAACACTCAGATGGGCAATAAACCGATAATAACAGAATAATCTCTAAAGACATTTATATATATTTATAGTTATATCTGCCAGCCATTGGTCCCGCCAGTAACTGCTGTACGGCAAGTTACTGGCGGGAGACAAGAGGCGTTATGTTGAGTTTGAATGGCTGCCAACACGCTTCGGTATCAAAACTGACAGCTTTATGTGATGCCAACAAGACTCGAGATAGGAAACAATTAAAGATCAAAATGCCGCGTCCTTGTCAGGAAAACGGTTCAAGGAGCCGGAGGTAACGGTTGCAGCCCGTGGTAACGGCTGCAGCCCGCGGTAACAGCTACAGTCCATGGTAATGGCTTCAGCCAGAGGTAACGGCTGCAGCCCGCAGTAACCGCTGCAGCCAGAAGTAACGGCTGCAGCCAGAGGTAACGGCTGCAGCCCGCGGTAACGGCTGCAGCCCGCAGTAACCGCTGCAGCCAGAAGTAACAGCTGCAGCCAGAGGTAACGGCTGCAGCCCGCGGTATCGGCTGCACCCTGAGGTAACAGCTGCAGCCCGCGGTAACGGCTGCAGCCTGCGGTAATGGCTGCAGCCCGAGGTAACGGCTGCAGCCCGCAGTAACCGCTGCAGCCAGAAGTAACGGCTGCAGCCAGAGGTAACGGCTGCAGCCCGCGGTATCGGCTGCACCCTGAGGTAACGGCTGCAGCCAGAGGTAACGGCAGCAGCCCGCGGTAACGGCTGCAGCCCGAGGTAATGGCTGCAGCCCGCGGTAACGGCTGCAGCCCGCGGTAACGGCTGCAGTCCATGGTAATGGCTGCAGCCAGAGGTAACGGCTGCAGCCCACGGTAACGGCTGCAGCCCGCGGTAACGGCTGCAGTCCATGGTAATGGCTGCAGCCAGAGGTAACGGCTGCAGCCCGCGGTAACGGCTGCAGCCCGCAGTAACGGCTGCCATGAGGAACAGATTAGAAACACCCACGCAGTCGTAAAAAAGGGACGAGTGTTTAGAGATTAGGAATGACCCTGCGTGCATAGTTTTTCTGTTAATATTTTATAGAAATAAAAGACTAATTTAAAAAAAAAACCACGAATAAGGATGTTATTTGGCTAAATAATTGTGCTTGAATATTGGAAGATTAATTACATAAATTTCTCTGCTCACAGTCCATACTCCAGTTCAGCTTTCAGTTCAGATCAATTAAAAATTAAAAATCACCCTAATTCAGTCATTATATTCTGTGTTCATTATTCTGGGTTCAGAAGTTCGTTATATTTTTCAGAATTCGTTTGAGTTCAAAACCCTCTGGCTTTAGGATTTTTCTTTTTCTTTTTATTAGATTGTTTTTATTTCAGTATGTCCATGATATGCAGAGCCTTGAAAATTGTTATTTCATGTCATTCTCTATTTTTGGGAAGAAGTGGGGCAGTAAATGTGTCAGTTTAGAATACTTATCAATCTTCTGTTTTTCTTTTTCATCAGTAAGGACATCTGGATCATGTTGTCACAGATTTAATCTCATGATGTCACAGATTTAGTCTCATGATGTTACAGATTTAGTCTCATGTCACAAATTTAGTCTCATGATGTCACAGATTTAGTCTCATGATGTCACAAATTTAATCTTATGATGTAACAGAGTTAATCTCATGACGTCACAGATTTAGTCTCGTGATGTCAGATTTATTCTCATGACGTCACAGATTTAGTCTTGTGATGTCACAGATTTAGTTTCGTGATGTCACAAATTTAATCTTGTGATGTCACGGATTTAGTCTCGTGATGTCATGGATTAAATCTCGTGATGTCACAGATTTAGTCTTGTGATGTCACAGATTTAATTTTATGTTACAGATTTAATCTTGTGATGTCACAGATTTAGTCTCGTGATGTCACGGATTTAATTTTGTGTTACAGATTTAATCTTGTGACGTCACAGATTCAATCTCCTGATGTCACAGATTTAGTCTCGTGATGTCACAGATTAAATCTCGTAATGTCACAGATTTATTCTTATGTTACAGATTTAATCTTGTGATGTCAAAGAATTAATCTCTTAATGCCAAAGATTTAGTCTCGTGATGTCAGATTTAATCTCGTGATGTCACGGATTTAGTCCTGTAAAGTATCATCTTTAGTCCCGTGATGTAACAGATTTAATCTTATGTTATAGATTTAATCTTGTGATGTCACAGATTTAGTCTTATATTACAGATTTAATCTTGTGATGTCACAGATTTAATCTTGTTACAGATTTAATCTTGTGATGTCATAGATGTAATCTCGTGATGTCACAGATTTATTCTCGTGATGTCACAGATTTAATCTCATGATGTCAAAGATTTAATCTTGTTACAGATTTATTCTTGTGATGTCACAGATTTAACCTCGTGATGTCACAGATTTATTCTCGTGATGTCACAAATTTAATCTCGTGATGTCACAGATTTAATCTTATGTTACAGTTTTAATCTTGTGATGTCACGGATTTAGTCCTGTAAAGTATCAGCTTTAGTCCCGTGATGTAACAGATTTAATCTTATGTTATAGATTTAATCTTGTGATGTCACAGATTTAGTCTTATATTACAGATTTAATCTTGTGATGTCACAGATTTAATCTTGTTACAGATTTAATCTTGTGATGTCATAGATGTAATCTCGTGATGTCACAGATTTATTCTCATGATGTCAAAGATTTAATCTTGTTACAGATTTATTCTTGTGATGTCACAGATTTAACCTCGTGATGCCACAGATTTATTCCCGTGATGTCACAAATTTAATCTCGTGATGTCACAGATTTAATCTTATGTTACAGTTTTAATCTTGTGATGTCACGGATTTAGTCCTGTAAAGTATCAGCTTTAGTCCCGTGATGTAACAGATTTAATCTTATGTTATAGATTTAATCTTGTGATGTCACAGATTTAGTCTTATATTACAGATTTAATCTTGTGATGTCATAGATGTAATCTCGTGATGTCACAGATTTATTCTCGTGATGTCACAGATTTAATCTCATGATGTCAAAGATTTAATCTTGTTACAGATTTATTCTCGTGATGTCACAGATTTAATCTCATAATGTCAAAGATTTAATCTTGTTACAGATTTATTCTTGTGATGTCACAGATTTAACCTCGTGATGTCACAGATTTATTCCCGTGATGTCACAAATTTAATCTCGTGATGTCACAGATTTAATCTTATGTTACAGTTTTAATCTTGTGATGTCAAAGAATTAATCTCGTAATGCCACAGATTTAGTCTCGTGATGTCAGATTTAATCTCATGATGTCACGGATTTAATCTTGTTACAGATTTATTCTTGTGATGTCACAGATTTAACCTCGTGATGTCACAGATTTATTCTCGTGATGTCACAAATTTAATCTCGTGATGTCACAGATTTAATCTTATATTACAGTTTTAATCTTGTGATGTCAAAGAATTAATCTCGTAATGCCACAGATTTAGTCTCGTGATGTCAAATTTAATCTCGTGATGTCACGGATTTAGTCCTGTAAAGTATCAGCTTTAGTCCCGTGATGTAACAGATTTAATCTTATGTTATAGATTTAATCTTGTGATGTCACAGATTTAGTCTTATATTACAGATTTAATCTTGTGATGTCACAGATTTAATCTTGTTACAGATTTAATCTTGTGATGTCATAGATGTAATCTCGTGATGTCACAGATTTATTCTTGTGATGTCACAGATTTAATCTCATGATGTCAAAGATTTAATCTTGTTACAGATTCATTCTCGTGATGTCACAGATTTAATCTCATGATGTCAAAGATTTAATCTTGTTACAGATTTATTCTTGTGATGTCACAGATTTAACCTCGTGATGTCACAGATTTATTCCCGTGATGTCACAAATTTAATCTCGTGATGTCACAGATTTAATCTTATGTTACAGTTTTAATCTTGTGATGTCAAAGAACTAATCTCGTAATGCCACAGATTTAGTCTCGTGATGTCAGATTTAATCTCATGATGTCACGGATTTAGTCCTGTAAAGTATCAGCTTTAGTCCCGTGATGTAACAGATTTAATCTTATGTTATAGATTTAATCTTGTGATGTCACAGATTTAGTCTTATATTACAGATTTAATCTTGTGATGTCACAGATTTAATCTTGTGATGTCATAGATGTAATCTCGTGATGTCACAGATTTATTCTCGTGATGTCACAGATTTAATCTCATGATGTCAAAGATTTAATCTTGTTACAGATTTATTCTCGTGATGTCACAGATTTAATCTCATAATGTCAAAGATTTAATCTTGTTACAGATTTATTCTTGTGATGTCACAGATTTAACCTCGTGATGCCACAGATTTATTCCCGTGATGTCACAAATTTAATCTCGTGATGTCACAGATTTAATCTTATGTTACAGTTTTAATCTTGTGATGTCACGGATTTAGTCCTGTAAAGTATCAGCTTTAGTCCCGTGATGTAACAGATTTAATCTTATGTTATAGATTTAATCTTGTGATGTCACAGATTTAGTCTTATATTACAGATTTAATCTTGTGATGTCATAGATGTAATCTCGTGATGTCACAGATTTATTCTCGTGATGTCACAGATTTAATCTCATGATGTCAAAGATTTAATCTTGTTACAGATTTATTCTCGTGATGTCACAGATTTAATCTCATGATGTCAAAGATTTAATCTTGTTACAGATTTATTCTCGTGATGTCACAGATTTAACCTCGTGATGTCACAGATTTATTCTCGTGATGTCACAGATTTATTCTCGTGATGTCACAAATTTAATCTCATGTCACGGATTTGATTTTATGTTACAGATTTAATCTTGTGATGTCACAGATTTAGTCACGTGATGTAACATTCAAAAACAAAAATGTCTGTAAACTTAAAGATTGAGCAGTTACCATCCTCTCGCCGTTTTTCTCTCCTTCCCAGCTGGAGCCCTTCAGTGCCACACCTGCACAGATCCACAGTGCTCCAACACAGAAGTCCGAACATGTCGGTCAGAGACCTTGTGCATAACGGCCTCCATACTGGGTAAACCTGTCTCCATGTCATCAGCCGGCACCTTCCAGCCATGCACGTGCAGTAGTGCTGGGCGATATGGAAAAAATCATATATCACGATATGGACTATTTTATATCACGATAACGATATATATCACGATATACCATAATAAAGTATGTTTCAGTTATTCTCTGAAAAGTTTGACAAAAATTTCATTGCTTACTTTTCAACTTTATTTTGAAAGGACATTTAGTTGAACTGTCACAAACATACATTTTAGTGCAGCAAAAACAGGTAGGTACAGAGGTACAGTAGCTTTCACATTTTTTTAAAGTGCACAACAGTTTCTGAGAGGAAAAACACATTTTTGCACTGAAGTTCAGCTATAAAAAATAAACACAAATTATTTTTCAACTTTCTGAAATCTGTAACCTTGTAGTGCAAAGTTTGCAAACCAATATAAAGTGTCTAAAGTAAACATCAGGGTTGAAGAGAACTCTGTTTAAGGCATTAACCATGAATAAAAGTGCAAACATAAAAGGCTACTTTGTAGAAGTAGATATGTTTCTATCAAATTTATCATTGCAGGTTATTTAATTACATATTTGCTGTAATAATTGATAAAATTAGGTTAGAAACGATAGAAACGATAGAAACGATAGAAGAGAAATGGCACGATATACACTTTTATATTGTCCCCACGATATATATCGTCATATTGCCCAGCACTAACGTGCAGTATGAATTTCTGTGTGCATGATTTAAACGTTTGATGCATGTCGATGCTTTGCAGCCACATCGTTCGACACGACATCGACACGAATCTACAAGGCGTGTGCGCCGTCCTACCTGTGCCCGTCTGTCATATGTGCAGTGGCAGGCAGACAGGCCTTTTCTGTCAGCACCGGAGTTTCTAGTGTGCTCGCATCTGTGAAATGCTGCAACAAAGATTACTGCAATTCAGATGTTTTACCCGGTAAGCACACGTGGACATATTTGTTGCAGAAGTAAAATGAAGACACAGTAGAAATGTTCTGACAGTGTGTTTATTTTTGCAACGCTGGGACGCTTTCTGCTCAAACAGACTTCTTGTCTTTCTTTTCTCTCTCAGAGCCTGAGATTCAGGAACCTTACGGTCTAGAGTGTAACTACTGTGACCCCGTCACCCATCGATGCGACCTGGCGTTGCCGTGCAGGGGATGGGAGGACCGCTGCTTTGAGGCAACAGGTGAGTCTCCGCCTGAATCAGGCTGCGGTTGGTCAGAGTTCACCTACAGGTCTGGTTTGTTCAAGCAAACTCGTACAAGTCTGATCCTAAAGCGGCTGATGCCATGCAGGAGATTTTGCTCTACAGTTTAGACAAACAATTTCAACTTAAATAAGAACAGATGAAAACCAATTTTCTTTTATTCAGGTAATAACATGTTAGAGGAGTGGCACCAGGTGAAATTTAAGTGATCAATTTCTTCTTTGAGTGCTTTCTTTTCTTCGTTTGAAGGATGTTTACACACCAGTGAAAAAGGATTTTCTCAATTGTCCTCCTCGTCTGTTTGACAACACCCAGCATTGCTATTAGGTGCGGCAGAAAATTGCCAAAAACATATGCTGTCGTGGACACGTCGGCGCACCCATCACTGACATCACGCTACATAGGTGCCAGGTCACCTTTCAGGTCAAAGCACAGAATATTTCCTGCAGTATATCGCTTGAGAAGAAGAACCAATTTCTGCCCTAAATGATTTACTCTTTACATGCACTGAAATGCTGGTTATAAAACAGCGCTCATGTTGCGCAGCACGGCGTTAATCCAAAGGCGGTGTCACAGGTGAGAAGGAAATGTATCCTGGAATGTCGCCTGGAGGAAATCTGGCACAGACTCAAGTATTTACAGAAACAAATACCTTAGATATAGAAGATAAAATAAAGTAATAAATGCAACAACAGCAGACTAATCAACCAGCTGCTCCCATCACGTTGCACATTGCTCAAACCGCGTTATCCTTTTGAACCCTTGGATCAGGCGGACCGGAAACTGTTGTCTCTGAAGACAGTTTTATTGCTTGTTTTAGCCTCGGCTAAGTGAATTGGTGAGCTACATGCACTGTCTGTACCAGTAGCGGAACATGTCACTGCCGGGCCGGGGGCGGGGCACATGACCGGGCCCTTTAAACCCAATAAAGCTTGTGATTACATCGTTTTACAACATACGTATGCCCGCAATAGCGGGACTTACAAGCATTACTACATTTTTGACACATAGCTTAAAGCATTTGAGGAAGAGATCAACACCACGATGAGCAACCATGTCATTTTTTTTTAAATCAATCAAACCGTCATGAAGTCTAACAAACCAAGAGAACAACAAAAACATTAGGCTACCTGGCCCCTAATAATATAACAACACAAAGTCAAAGCAGTTCAGCACCACAGGGTAAGCTACATCATCATTCTGACACCCACTTTAACGAGCAACTTCAACTAATAAGAGCAAAGTTACTGTATCAATAGTGGGAACGTTTTGTAAAATTGGCCACAGCGGCCCACACGTTCACATACAAACATAGATTCAATATAAAATAGCAGAAGTACTCACCACTATTGAAAGGTTATACGACGAGCTCATCTTGTGCTCGCTGACGTAACCCGACAAAACCGACATGAAGTCTAACAAACCATGAGAACAAAAAACATTAGGCTACCTGGCCCCTAATAATAACGTTAGGCTAACTGGCCCCTAATAATAACGTTAGGCTACCTGGCCCCTAATAATAAGTTAGGCTACCTGGCCCTAATAATAACGTTAGGCTACCTGGCCCCTAATAATAACGTTAGGCTACCTGGCCCCTAATAATAACGTTAGGCTACCTGGCCCCTAATAATAACTAACCGTTAGGCTACCTGGTCCCTAATAATAACGTTAGGTGGCCCGGGCTACTCCGATAACAACCACATTAGCAGTTTACAACTAACTCGCGTATTGTTTTCTGTGTCAGTGATTGTGGGTAATTGTACCTGTGAATCTGGATCCCTGACCGTGGTGCCACATTTTGCGGGCTTGACTCGATGCCAACAATGACAGCTTCATCTCCAGGATTGGGATGAACAAAATACGTGTCCAGCTTTTTAAGTTTGGTTTCTCCTGCGCTCTTTTTTTCCTTTCTTTGCATTTTGTCGCTCCAAGTTTATGTTTATATGAACTGCCACTCATAATTACATTAGTCTTTGATCCACCGCGTTGACTCTGTTGACAAGTGATTGATGATGACGCTGATGGACGGCTGTTGATGACGATTTTACCCAAAATACATTTGGAGATCTTGTAACTTTGCACATTGTAAAGTTAACTGTGAGAGTGAACATGAAGCCAGCCATGCAGCACAACATTTAATTCACTGTGTTGAATAAACCTACATGACCAAAGTTAGTCTTAAATTTTTTGACCAACCATGATTTATTCTGGCTGGGGAAACCTATATATTACCTCACATCTACGGATGTGCAAAGTGTAACTGACATTTAGGGAAAGGCCTGTTTCTTCGTCTTTTACCGCCCCCCCAGTCCCCCCTGACGCTCCGCCGCTGGTCTGTACATCAGTCGTGCATTCAGTTTTCCAACCAATGACACCAAGGTTAGCTTGCGGCCAAACCCAGCCTTCATCCCAAAAGTTGATGGCTCTTGCTCTCCCATTGAGCTGGCTGCCTTTTGCCTTGTATGAGCACCGGTGTTTGCATTTCCTGTGTCCAGTCCGTGCATTGCGGACCAATGTGGACATATAAAGTTGATTTAATTTGATTTGAAGGAGTTACTTTGCAAGAGGTGTGTGCAGCACCTTTTCTAGATCTTACAAGCTGGATGCCACAGCATCAACAGGCCTCAGTGCAGGTTCTCAGGTTTACCCCGAGATGCCTTTGGGAACAGTTGTCGCTATGTCGTCCCGGAGGAGGGACAGGGCCTTCCTGGCATAGACATCACTGCTACCAGCCATTCATGGCTGGTGTGATGGTATTTGAACTTCTGATGCAGGAGGCGTTCCCTGCAGTGAGACGCTCGCTCATGTAATCAGAGAACCGGGGTCATATGCATAACCTTAGGTTTCAGCATCTGTGCTACTGACAATAAAATATGGCTTCGTGATATTTGACAATCATTTCGTTCTGTTTTTGGTTGTGTTTTTTATTTTGCAACCCCAGTACCAAAAAGGTCGGGACGCAGTATAAAACATAATCTAACATAATTAGTTTTGCTGTTAAAACATAGAGCCTACATGTAGAGGTCTATTCTCCTGAATGTTTGCTTAAACCTCCAACAGGTAAGTTCTCAAGTGAGTCCATTTAACTTTGCACTATTATACATTAAACAGCGCAGAAGTGTGCTTGCACACACAAAAATGACAAGTTCAGTGGTAAAACTTCGGGTTTTTGTACACGGCAGTACGAAACTCCCACTGATTCTGAAGGTACTGATTCAGCGCGAGGGTACGGATGGAATGGGTGGTTGGGTGGTTCCTGTGTGCTCGACACCTGGCCTCCTGGTGGGGGATCCAACCATGGCTGGATTCCCTTTAAGGTGTGGGGACGCCTGTGGTTGGGGGTGCTAGTATGGAACGGCTCTGGGCTCTGCCTTATGGCCCTGGTGTTTCCTGGGTGGTGGTCCATGTCCATGGCTGGCTGGGCTGGATAGGACATCTGGCACTGTTGTGGTCACCACTCGTTGTTGAACAGCTGTTGGAGATCAACACTGCTCTGCTGCAACATCCAACATCACAACACAACCACACGATCACCAGAAACTCATTTGCATACGCCACACCACGCTACACATATCCAAGTACATCATCAGACAACACGCACCACATCCATCACTCTCCCTTTTGTCTCTCTTTTTATGTTTCACTGTTGGTGATTTTACTCTGACGGAATTAATCTCAGTATGTTAGATCAGACTGTCAAAAGGCCTGAAGGACACATTCAGCCTCACATATGCAAAAGAAAACGCAAAAAAAAAAAAGGTATAAAGAGCGAAATTTTGCAAATGACTTAATTGACCAAACAATTATTCAAATATAAATGTGACAGCTGCCTGAAAACTAAAGCTTGGCTGACATAAAGTCATGCAACAGGACAATGATCCCAGAAATATTAGTAACTCTAAAAGAAAAAAAAGACTAAAATGGAAGAATTGAAGTTATACAATGGTCAAGTCTGGATCACACCTCGACTGAAATGCTACAGTGGGTTTTGTGAAAGTTTTTCATATTAGCTGTGATGGAAAACAATGACTTCATTTTATCATAAGCTTTTACAAGATATTGAATCATGGGTTGTTCTTACCTTTTCAACACAGCTTTTCTTTTTTTAATGCTATCTACTACTTAATAAACAACATGTAAAATGTTAAAAAAGTTTAAGGTTGTACTTTCTTTTTCACACTGCTGCATATAATATTATGGAACCATATAAATTACTTTCATTCTGATGATTATTATTTTTTAGATTTACTTATGTCATACCAATGAGCAATCTAAATGATTTTTAAGAAATATAAATAAATGGAAATCTGATGAAGCAATGGCATATCGTTCACAGTGACAAATGGGTCCAGTACTTCATCAGCATTTGGCTGCATGTCAGCAAACCTGTGTTCTGATCCTGCAAGCTTGGATACCCTATTTAATTTAACAAATAACGGGAACATAAAAACGGGACCAGAGTGTTGTCGGTCCTGCATGTGTAATGAAGGAACAACTGCAAAAATAACTACTAGCCCAACAAGTAGGGGCGGACCATCGACAATGACATCTTCTAGTCTGACAGTAACTACGTCACCAACAACTGCTGCAACATCAACAAGATCTACTGAATTAACAACAACTGAGAGACAAACAACTACCAGTTCACAAAGAACTACTGCTTCAAAAACAACCTCTCAGGGACCAGTGACATCCTCTACTGTTGTGACCAGTACTTCTGCTTCAACATCTGGACCAAAAAGTACTGCAGAACAGAAAACTACTACTGTTGCATCACCAACAACTACTGAAGCTTCAACAACATCTACTAAACCAATAACAACTGAGAGACAAACAACTACCAGTTCACAAAGAACTACTGATTCACAAACAACCTCTCATTCACCATCGACATCCTCTACTGTTGTGACCAGTACTTCTGCTTCAACATCAGCAACATCTGGAACAACAAGCACTCTAGAACAGACAACTACAACAGTTACATCTCCGACAACTACTGAAGCATCAACATCTACTGAACCAACAACAACTGAGAGACAAACAACTACCAGTTCACAAAGAACTACTGATTCACAAACAACCTCTCATTCACCATCGACATCCTCTACTGTCGTGACCAGTACTTCTGCTTCAACATCAGCAACATCTGGAACAACAAGCACTCCAGAACAGACAACTACAACAGTTACATCTCCGACAACTACTGAAGCATCAACAACATCTACTGAACCAACAACAACTGAGAGACAAACAACTACCAGTTCACAAAGAACTACTGATTCACAAACAACCTCTCATTCACCATCGACATCCTCTACTGTTGTGACCAGTACTTCTGCTTCAACATCAGCAACATCTGGAACAACAAGCACCGCAGAACAGACAACTACAACCGTTACATCCCCAACAACTACTGAAGCTTCAACAACATCTACTGAACCAACAACTACTAAGAAACAAACAACTACCGGTTCACCAAGAACTACTGATTCACAAACAACCTCTCATTTACCATCGACATCCTCTACTGTTGTGACCAGTACTTCTGCTTCAACATCAGCAACATCTGGAACAACAAGCACTGCAGAACAGACAACTACAACCGTTACATCGCCAACAACTACTGAAGCATCAACAACATCTACTGATTCAACAACAACTGAGAGACAAACAACTACCAGTTCACAAAAAACAACTGATTCACAAACAACCTCTCATTCACCATCGACATCGTCTACTGTTGTGACCAGTACTTCTGCTTCAACATCAGCAACATCTGGAACAACAAGCACTCCAGAACAGACAACTACAACAGTTACATCTCCGACAACTACTGAAGCATCAACAACATCTACTGAACCAACAACAACTGAGAGACAAACAACTACCAGTTCACAAAGAACTACTGATTCACAAACAACCTCTCATTCACCATCGACATCCTCTACTGTTGTGACCAGTACTTCTGCTTTAACATCAGCAACATCTGGAACAACAAGCACTCCAGAACAGACAACTACAACAGTTACATCTCCGACAACTACTGAAGCATCAACAACATCTACTGAACCAACAACAACTGAGAGACAAACAACTACCAGTTCACAAAGAACTACTGATTCACAAACAACCTCTCATTCACCATCGACATCCTCTACTGTTGTGACCAGTACTTCTGCTTCAACATCAGCAACATCTGGAACAACAAGCACTCCAGAACAGACAACTACAACTGTTACGTCGCCAACAACTAGTGATGCATCAACAACATCTACTGAACCAACAACAACTGAGAGACAAACAACTACCAGTTCACAAAGAACTACTGATTCACAAACAACCTCTCATTCACCATCGACATCCTCTACTGTTGTGACCAGTACTTCTGCTTCAACATCAGCAACATCTGGAACAACAAGCACTCCAGAACAGACAACTACAACCGTTACATCGCCAACAACTACTGAAGCATCAACAACATCTACTGAACCAACAACAACTGAGAGACAAACAACTACCAGTTCACAAAAAACAACTGATTCACAAACAACCTCTCATTCACCATCGACATCCTCTACTGTTGTGACCAGTACTTCTGCTTCAACATCAGCAACATCTGGAACAACAAGCACTCCAGAACAGACAACTACAACTGTTACGTCGCCAACAACTAGTGATGCATCAACAACATCTACTGAACCAACAACAACTGAGAGACAAACAACTACCAGTTCACAAAGAACTACTGATTCACAAACAACCTCTCATTCACCATCGACAACGTCTACTGTTGTGACCAGTACTTCTGCTTCAACATCAGCAACATCTGGAACAACAAGCACTCCAGAACAGACAACTACAACTGTTACGTCGCCAACAACTAGTGATGCATCAACAACATCTACTGAACCAACAACAACTGAGAGACAAACAACTACCAGTTCACAAAGAACTACTGATTCACAAACAACCTCTCATTTACCATCGACAACCTCTACTGTTGTGACCAGTACTTCTGCTTCAACATCAGCAACATCTGGAACAACAAGCACTCCAGAACAGACAACTACAAACCGTTACATCGCCAACAACTACTGAAGCATCAACAACATCTACTGATTCAACAACAACTGAGAGACAAACAACTACCAGTTCACAAAGAACTACTGATTCACAAACAACCTCTCATTCACCATCGACATCCTCTACTGTTGTGACCAGTACTTCTGCTTCAACATCAGCAACATCTGGAACAACAAGCACTCCAGAACAGACAACTACAACCGTTACATCGCCAACAACTACTGAAGCATCAACAACATCTACTGATTCAACAACAACTGAGAGACAAACAACTACCAGTTCACAAAGAACTACTGATTCACAAACAACCTCTCATTCACCATCGACATCCTCTACTGTTGTGACCAGTACTTCTGCTTCAACATCAGCAACATCTGGAACAACAAGCACTCCAGAACAGACAACTACAACAGTTACATCTCCGACAACTACTGAAGCATCAACAACATCTACTGAACCAACAACAACTGAGAGACAAACAACTACCAGTTCACAAAGAACTACTGATTCACAAACAACCTCTCATTTACCATCGACAACCTCTACTGTTGTGACCAGTACTTCTGCTTCAACATCAGCAACATCTGGAACAACAAGCACTCCAGAACAGACAACTACAACAGTTACATCGCCAACAACTACTGAAGCATCAACAACATCTACTGAACCAACAACAACTGAGAGACAAACAACTACCAGTTCACAAAGAACTACTGATTCACAAACAACCTCTCATTCACCATCGACATCCTCTACTGTTGTGACCAGTACTTCTGCTTCAACATCAGCAACATCTGGAACAACAAGCACTCCAGAACAGACAACTACAACTGTTACGTCGCCAACAACTAGTGATGCATCAACAACATCTACTGAACCAACAACAACTGAGAGACAAACAACTACCAGTTCACAAAGAACTACTGATTCACAAACAACCTCTCATTTACCATCGACAACCTCTACTGTTGTGACCAGTACTTCTGCTTCAACATCAGCAACATCTGGAACAACAAGCACTCCAGAACAGACAACTACAACCGTTACATCGCCAACAACTACTGAAGCATCAACAACATCTACTGATTCAACAACAACTGAGAGACAAACAACTACCAGTTCACAAAAAACAACTGATTCACAAACAACCTCTCATTCACCATCGACATCCTCTACTGTTGTGACCAGTACTTCTGCTTCAACATCAGCAACATCTGGAACAACAAGCACTCCAGAACAGACAACTACAACTGTTACGTCGCCAACAACTACTGAGCATCAACAACATCTACTGAACCAACAACAACTGAGAGACAAACAACTACCAGTTCACAAAGAACTACTGATTCACAAACAACCTCTCATTCACCATCGACATCCTCTACTGTTGTGACCAGTACTTCTGCTTCAACATCAGCAACATCTGGAACAACAAGCACTCCAGAACAGACAACTACAAACCGTTACATCGCCAACAAACTACTGAAGCATCAACAACATCTACTGATTAGAGACAAACAACTACCAGTTTCACAAAGAACTACTGATTCACAAACAACCTCTCATTCACCATCGACAATCCTCTACTGTTGTGACCAGTACTTCTGCTTCAACATCAGCAACATCTGGAACAACAAGCACTCCAGAACAGAAAACTACAACCTGTTACTCGCCAACAACTAGTGAGCATCAACAACATCTACTGAACCAACAACAACTGAGAGACAAACAACTACCAGTTCACAAAGAACTACTGATTCACAAACAACCTCTCATTTACCATCGACAACCTCTACTGTTGTGACCAGTACTTCTGCTTCAACATCAGCAACATCTGGAACAACAAGCACTCCAGAACAGACAACTACAACCGTTACATCGCCAACAACTACTGAAGCATCAACAACATCTACTGATTCAACAACAACTGAGAGACAAACAACTACCAGTTCACAAAAAACAACTGATTCACAAACAACCTCTCATTCACCATCGACATCCTCTACTGTTGTGACCAGTACTTCTGCTTCAACATCAGCAACATCTGGAACAAACAAGCAATCCAGAACAGACAACTACAAACCGTTACATCGCAACAACTACTGAAGCATCAACAACATCTACTGAACCAACAAACAACTGAGAGACAAACAACTACCAGTTCACAAAGAACTACTGATTCACAAACAACCTCTCATTCACCATCGACATCCTCTACTGTTGTGACCAGTACTTCTGCTTCAAACATCAGCAACATCTGGAACAACAAGCACTCCAGAAACAGACAACTACAACCGTTACATCGCCAACAACTACTGAAGCATCAACAACATCTACTGAACCAACAACAACTGAGAGACAAACAACTACCAGTTCACAAAGAACTACTGATTCACAAACAACCTCTCATTCACCATCGACATCCTCTACTGTTGTGACCAGTACTTCTGCTTCAACATCAGCAACATCTGGAACAACAAGCACTCCAGAACAGACAACTACAACCGTTACATCGCCAACAACTACTGAAGCATCAACAACATCTACTGAACCAACAACAACTGAGAGACAAACAACTACCAGTTCACAAAGAAACTACTGATTCACAAACAACCTCTCATTTACCATCGACAACCTCTACTGTTGTGACCAGTACTTCTGCTTCAACATCAGCAACATCTGGAACAACAAGCACTCCAGAACAGACAACTACAACCGTTACATCGCCAACAACTACTGAAGCATCAACAACATCTACTGAACCAACAACAACTGAGAGAGACAACAACTACCAGTTCACAAAGAAACTAACTGATTCACAAACAACCTCTCATTCACCATCGACATCCTCTACTGTTGTGACCAGTACTTCTGCTTCAACATCAGCAACATCTGGAACAACAAGCACTCCAGAACAGACAACTACAACAGTTACATCGCCAACAACTACTGAAGCATCAACAACATCTACTGAACCAACAACAACTGAGAGACAAACAACTACCAGTTCACAAAGAACTACTGATTCACAAACAACCTCTCATTCACCATCGACATCCTCTACTGTTGTGACCAGTACTTCTGCTTCAACATCAGCAACATCTGGAACAACAAGCACTCCAGAACAGACAACTACAACCGTTACATCGCCAACAACTACTGAAGCATCAACAACATCTACTGAACCAACAACAACTGAGAGACAAACAACTACCAGTTCACAAAGAACTACTGATTCACAAACAACCTCTCATTCACCATCGACATCCTCTACTGTTGTGACCAGTACTTCTGCTTCAACATCAGCAACATCTGGAACAACAAGCACTCCAGAACAGACAACTACAACTGTTACGTCGCCAACAACTAGTGATGCATCAACAACATCTACTGAACCAACAACAACTGAGAGACAAACAACTACCAGTTCACAAAGAACTACTGATTCACAAACAACCTCTCATTTACCATCGACAACCTCTACTGTTGTGACCAGTACTTCTGCTTCAACATCAGCAACATCTGGAACAACAAGCACTCCAGAACAGACAACTACAACCGTTACATCGCCAACAACTACTGAAGCATCAACAACATCTACTGAACCAACAACAACTGAGAGACAAACAACTACCAGTTCACAAAAAACAACTGATTCACAAACAACCTCTCATTCACCATCGACATCCTCTACTGTTGTGACCAGTACTTCTGCTTCAACATCAGCAACATCTGGAACAACAAGCACTCCAGAACAGACAACTACAACTGTTACATCCGCCAACAACTAGTGAGCATCAACAACATCTACTGAACCAACAACAACTGAGAGACAAACAACTACCAGTTCACAAAGAACTACTGATTCACAAACAACCTCTCATTTACCATCGACATCCTCTACTGTTGTGACCAGTACTTCTGCTTCAACATCAGCAACATCTGGAACAACAAGCACTCCAGAACAGACAACTACAACCGTTACATCGCCAACAACTACTGAAGCATCAACAACATCTACTGATTCAACAACAACTGAGAGACAAACAACTACCAGTTCACAAAAAACAACTGATTCACAAACAACCTCTCATTCACCATCGACATCCTCTACTGTTGTGACCAGTACTTCTGCTTCAACATCAGCAACATCTGGAACAACAAGCACTCCAGAACAGACAACTACAACTGTTACGTCGCCAACAACTAGTGATGCATCAACAACATCTACTGAACCAACAACAACTGAGAGACAAACAACTACCAGTTCACAAAGAACTACTGATTCACAAACAACCTCTCATTTACCATCGACAACCTCTACTGTTGTGACCAGTACTTCTGCTTCAACATCAGCAACATCTGGAACAACAAGCACTCCAGAACAGACAACTACAACCGTTACATCGCCAACAACTACTGAAGCATCAACAACATCTACTGATTCAACAACAACTGAGAGACAAACAACTACCAGTTCACAAAAAACAACTGATTCACAAACAACCTCTCATTCACCATCGACATCCTCTACTGTTGTGACCAGTACTTCTGCTTCAACATCAGCAACATCTGGAACAACAAGCACTCCAGAACAGACAACTACAACTGTTACGTCGCCAACAACTAGTGATGCATCAACAACATCTACTGAACCAACAACAACTGAGAGACAAAACAACTACCAGTTCACAAAGAACTACTGATTCACAAACAACCTCTCATTTACCATCGACAACCTCTACTGTTGTGACCAGTACTTCTGCTTCAACATCAGCAACATCTGGAACAACAAGCACTCCAGAACAGACAACTACAACCGTTACATCGCCAACAACTACTGAAGCATCAACAACATCTACTGATTCAACAACAACTGAGAGACAAACAACTACCAGTTCACAAAGAACTACTGATTCAAAAACAACCTCTCATTCACCATCGACATCCTCTACTGTTGTGACCAGTACTTCTGCTTCAACATCAGCAACATCTGGAACAACAAGCACTCCAGAACAGACAACTACAAACCGTTACATCGCCAACAACTACTGAAGCATCAACAACATCTACTGAACCAACAACAACTGAGAGACAAACAACTACCAGTTCACAAAGAACTACTGATTCAAAAACAACCTCTCATTCACCATCGACATCCTCTACTGTTGTGACCAGTACTTCTGCTTCAACATCAGCAACATCTGGAACAACAAGCACTCCAGAACAGACAACTACAACTGTTACGTCGCCAACAACTAGTGATGCATCAACAACATCTACTGAACCAACAACAACTGAGAGACAAACAACTACCAGTTCACAAAAAACAACTGATTCACAAACAACCTCTCATTTACCATCGACAATCTACTGTTGTGACCAGTACTTCTGCTTCAACATCAGCAACATCTGGAACAACAAAGCACTCCAGAACAGACAACTACAACCGTTACATCGCCAACAACTACTGAAGCATCAACAACATCTACTGATTCAACAACAACTGAGAGACAAACAACTACCAGTTCACAAAGAACTACTGATTCAAAAACAACCTCTCATTCACCATCGACATCCTTACTGTTGTGACCAGTACTTCTGCTTCAAATCAGAACATCTGGAACAACAAGCACTCCAGAACAGACAACACAACCGTTACATCTCCACAACTACTGAAGCATCAACAACATCTACTGAACCAACACAACTGAGAGACAAACAACTACCAGTTCACAAAGAACTACTGATTCAAAAACAACCTTCATTACCATCGACATCCTCTACTGTTGTGACCAGTACTTCTGCTTCAACATCAGCAACATCTGGAACAACAAGCACTCCAGAACAGACAAGTACAACTGTTACGTCGCCAACAACTAGTGATGCATCAACAACATCTACTGAACCAACAACAACTGAGAGACAAACAACTACCAGTCACAAA
>JAGFBZ010002991.1:0-18315 GCA_018398805.1 Hirundichthys speculiger
ATTTCAATAATGTTGGTGATAGTAATTCTCTGAATGTCTTATACCAGCGGTTTTCAAAGTGTGAGGCGCGCCTCCCTTGGGGGGCGCCAGAGGGATTTCAGGGGAGGCGCGGGAGAAAAAATAAACCTGAAAAGACAGAAAAAGAGTGTAAACATCCAGGGCAAAATGGATCGATTTTTAGTATCTCAAGTGAAAGTGAGAGGCACAGAGTCTGGGGCGAGCAGAAAATGGAGGAAGTATGACCCTGATTAATTAAAGTTTGGCTTTTCGTGTATTGGTCCTGACGATGCTCCGCTGCCACAGTGTGTTATCTGCAAAGAGCTGCTAGCTAACGACAGCACGCGACCATGTAAACTCCTGCGTCAAATTGAAACCAAGCACCAAAGTTTTAACGACCAAGCCGCGGGAGTTTTTTGATCGGAAACTTAATGAATTGCGGTCACAGAAGAAAGTCATTGAGGCGTTTGGGACTGTGACTACCAAGGCAACCGAAGCATCGTACCGGTAAGCTTTAGTTTTAAGGGGGTTGAACCGAGGACGCGTGTGGTTTCTTGGAAAAGTGGCATCTGCGTGAAGGGAAGGCGAGTCTCCCGCAGATCATCAGCCTCTCTGGACTTTAACTTAATCTGGATCCTAACCTGCTTCACACCCGAACCCAAACCCAGCCATGAGGACTAACGTGTGGATCTACCAGGCTCTGGTCTGTCTCGTGGTCACTATTGTGGACACAGGTAAGTTGATGCTCTGAGCTTTACTGATAAAAGTCACTTCACTTCAAACAAAAATGTGGGGAAAAAAAACAAGAGACTTTCTTTCACTTCACAGTTGTAAAATTAGATTTTTGATAGTCAAAGCTTGGCATGTCGTATAAATTTTTTATATATGCTTTAAATGCATTTTTAATTCCAGGTTTTTGACCATGAAACGTCCTGGACTGTTAAAATATTAAATGAAAAATGCCTTTTTGGCTGAAGATGTTAGACTTCAGAATATATATTTAAAGATTAAATGGAGCCCAAAAGATTTCACTTTCAGGATTAGGTCTAAAAACAAACAGATAACATTTAAGTCTACTGATTCTCATAAATAAAAAAAAAATCAGGTTCCATCTCCACTTAGAGGGCGCGCGCCGGTGCCACGCCGGTGCCACGCCGGTGCCAGGACGCACAACTTTATAAAAAAGCCCTGGCTACTTTTCTGATGTAACAACATCTTTTCTGTACCATCAGTCGACCCTCCTGCATCTGCTGAGCGCAGCTGCGGAGAGGATGCCTGACGTGCCGTGACTTGGCGGCGCGGTTTACTGCGCGTGCACACACACTCGGGCACTTAAACGCATCCAAACGAGTGCGTGCAGAAATATGTTAAAATATGTGTTGAAAACATACAGATGTTGAAAGGTGTGTGTGTGTGTGTGTGGGGGGGGGCGACATGCTTTTGAGTTCTCTCAGGGGAGGCTCACTATCCCACACTTTGAAAACCCCTGTCTTATACCATTCGGCAGAATATCCATCTTCACCGGGCATTTTGCTTGTCTTGAGTCTCGAAATAGCATTATCCAATTCTTTTTGTGTTATGTCATATATCATTGTTTTATTCTGTTCTATTCCAATGGATGGTAGATCCAGTGAGTTAAGAAAATCTGTAATACTTAAGGAGTCTACTCCTTTCGGTTGTGTGTACAGATCTTTATAGTAATTTACAAAGGACATTTGTATTTCTTTTAGTTTGTGACAAGTTTTTCCAGAATGCGTGTTCTTAATTTTGTGGATGGATCTTTTGTCATGTGGTCTCCTGTTCCTCTGGCGCCCTCCACTGTCTCCATTCCCGACCTTCAGCCTGGGCTTGCTCGATCCGTCCTCTCCTGCACAGCTGGGACTCATCACCAATCAACCCTCACTCTACATAACCTGGATTCCTTCAGCCACTCGGCGCCAGTCCGACTAAGCTCCTTCAGTGGTATGAAGCCCACGTCTCGTCTCACTGTGCCAACCTGTCTGAACCTTCTAATCACTTTTGCTCTCTTCTCCAGTCCTGCCTTCCCCGTCTGCCCGGCCCACGTCCAGCCTGTGTGAGTCTGCCTGCGCATCCTGGAACCAGACCTTGGAGAACCAGCCTCGAGCCATCCACAACTGTTCCGGGATTCTCTGTCCTAATAAACCCCTTCTGTTCTCAAAGTGAAGTCTAACTTGGAGTCTTTCTCACCTGAGCCATGACATCTTTCTTCTTGTTGTCTTCTTATCCTCCAAGCTAACAGTTTTTTAGCTCTTGGTCCATTATCATAGTACTTTTGTTTGATAAACTTTGCCTTCATCTCCTCATAACTATCATATAGTTTATTTAGGTTTTGTTTAATAAGTTTTATCTGATCTAATAATTTGGGATCATTAAGTTCCACGTGTCTCATTTCTAGATTTTTTAGTTCCTGTAATAGGTCTTTTATTTGTTTCTCTTTTTCCTTCTTTTTAATTGAGGACCACAATATAAGTTTTCCCCTTATTACTGCCTTAGCAGCATCCCATACAGTACCTGGAGACACTTCACCGGTATCATTTTGTTCTAGATATTCTTTAAATTCCTTATGAATGTATTGATTACATAAGGGGTCATTTAATAAGTTTGTGTTAAGCTTCCAAGTTGTATTTTTAACTTCAGTGTTAAAATGTAGAGACAGATATACACCAGCATGGTCTGAAATATCTTTGACCCCTATTTGGCAGTTTGAGATTCTATGTCTCTCTGAGTGAAACATAAAAAAGTAGTCGATTCTTGAATGAACATTATGGGGATGGGAGAAAAATGTAAATTGTCTTGCTGTTGGGTTTAATTCCCTCCAAACATCCATCATACCTGCTTCGAGGAGAAGTTTCTTAACAGTATCTGTCTCAGAATTAATTATTTTCGTTACATTAGTGGAGTCAAGCAAGGGTTGTAATTGTATATTCCAATCTCCACCACAAATAAGGACCCCCTCAGCCTCTTGAGCAATCAGATCAAATATTTTCTTCATAAATGTCTTATCATTACCTGGGGGTCTATACACATTTAAAAGTGTTACCTGCTTATGATCAATGTAACCTTTCACTAGAATGTATTTCCCTTCGGTATCCTTTATCTGTTTGGAGATTTGGAACACAACTTTGTTAGAGATTAATATTATAACTCCTCTTTTTTTCCCATGTTTATAGGATGAGTAGTATGCGTTTTTAAAGCCCAAATGTTTAAACTTCTCATGTTCTCTATCATTAAGGTGGGTTTCTTGCCAAAAGATAATATGTTGTTTTTCTCTCTTCATCTTAGTGATCAACTTGCTCCTTTTAATAGGATTTTGTAGACCATTAATAGTTAAGGTAATAATCTTATATTCCTGATTCAGCATTATGACTCTTAATTTTGATACACACATTTCCCACCTCTATTACTGTAAGCATGTAAATAAAAACCATCTGTGCTGAACATAACAATAAAACAAAAATAACCTCCAACAGTGAAGTAGGGTAACAACTTCTGAACAGGGAGGGGAAGCCTCCAAAGGGCCCCTCCAGATGTGTCCTAACATCATCCAAAAAGCGAAATTAGTTCGCTCAAACAATGGTTCGGTGTAGTTTAAGTCACCCAGTGGAACAGTCCAATTGGTATTTTTGTAATGTTCTTAGCTAAGAACTATGGCATTCAACACGTGTTCAATCAAAAGGGAGACGTTACCTGCACACACAGCGCGAAAAAACAACTCCCAGCAGTGTCCTGAAATACCTCTCATCATTCCTAGTTTTGCCTCCCTCTCATTGTCACTCATGCGTGCACCTCAGGTCATGCTCTCCTGATGTGTGAGAGCTCGCTGGAATCTCCGGAGCTTCTCTTTAGCTCGTTCGATGTCTGTGCCCCGGTTCCGACGTTTTGAGGAGCCACTGGTCTGCCATGCGTTTTCCGCCAGCTTCATATGGGGTGTCACGGCTGTCTGGGATGCGTTGTCGGGTGTATTGCTCGCGTCGGTTCCTTCGTCAGCTGTTAGTATCCCCCTTTTCAGCATATCCTTCGTCGCTTCATCCGCGCTGTTGTATGTGGTGGGTCCTCCATCATAAAAAACTCGGAGTTTAGCGGGTGCAGCTGTTTGAAATCTGAGTCCACGTTCTTTCAGCACTTTTCTCAAAGGCGCATATTCCTTCTTCTTTTTAATGATTTCTGCTGGGTAATCATGGTCGAAGTAAATTCTCTTCCCTTTGATCTGTATCTCTCTTTTTTTCCATGCGCTGCTGAGCACAAGTTCCTTGGTTTTATACACGAGGAAATATGCGATCATGGATCTCGGGGCTGCTTGCGGTGGTGGTTTTGGTCCGAGTGACCGGTGGCAACGTTGTATTTTGAGGTCAATGTCAGGGAGTTGCAGCTCTGATTTAATGAAATTCTCCAGAAACTCGCATGCATCGTTCCCCTCCTCTCCCTCGGGGATCCCGAAGATGCGGAGATTATTTCTGCGGGAGCGTGTTTCTAAATCTGTTAGTTTAGACACAATGCGCTCTTGCTCCTTCAAAGCCTGGAGAAGCGAGTCCCTCGCAGTCACACTCCACTCCTCCACTTCGGCCACTCGCGTCTCCACCTCCTCCATCCTAACCTCCTAAAGTTTCTGAAGGCTAAGGCTAAGATGGATATAAGAAAATATTTTAACAAAGAAAAGACTGTCACTACCTGTGCAGAAACTGTGACAATTGACAGCGATGCCGACGAGAACAATAATACCGAGCCGGATTCCTCGGGAGAGGAGCCCGAGCCCGCCGCCGCCGCCGCCTCCTCGGCCACCCCGGTGTGCAGCCAGCCACACCCGGCACACGGTGATCCTGATTGCGGGCCTCGCCCACCACAATGCCCCGCTGCAGGCTGGGTCTTTGCCGGCTGATTTAGGGGCAGAGAAGCCAGCCCAAGTGAGGCTAGAATCCTACCCAACTCGAATGTTTTATAATAGAGAACGCTCGTTTAGTAGAAGCTGGTTTAATGGACGTGAGTGGCTGGAATATTCAGTAGTTGCTGATGCTGCCTTTTGCTATCCATGTCGGAAATTTAATATTGGTTCCAGTGCTAATTCCGATAAAGCTTTCACTGAAACAGGCTTCACCAACTGGAAAACAGCATTGGAAAAAAGCAAAGGTTTTGCAAGACATGAAGCCAGCAAGGAACATATGAAATGCACTTCCCTGTGGAAGGAATATATTTCCCGTAGAGAAACGGATGCTGAGGTCTCCACGCTTGTAAATGAAGGTCAACTTGCAAGAAACCGTTTGTATTTGAGTGCGGTCGTGGATGTCATTGAGTTCCTTGTAACAAACCATCTGCCGCTGCGAGGGACCTATGATGATTTGGAGTCAAGAGCAGAGAGAAGCCATGGGATGTTTTTGTCTATGATGGATTACACGCTAATAATAATAATAATAGCTATTATGAGTGGTATTGTAACTAGTGAAATAGTTAAAGAATTGGGGGAAAGCTGGTACACATTGAAGGTGGATGGGACCAAGGACCCTACTGGTTGTGAGAATGTGTCAATTGTTCTCCGTTTCCTAAACATGGATAATGAGGTGCGTGAAAGGCTGTTGGTAATGGCCACCACAGAGCACTGTGATGCATTAAGTCTGACAAACCTGGTGCTATCTGAACTGAATAAAGCAGGCGTGAGCACAGGCAAGCTCCTCAGTCAATGTTACGATGGTGCAAACGTAATGTCTGGTAAAAAGGGGGGTGTGCAGAAAATATTGCAAGACAAAGTTCAGCGAGTTGTCCCATATGTGCATTGTTTCAACCATCAATTGCACCTGGTTGTAATCCACTCCATGTCAGCGGAAGATGCACTACAGGACTTTTTTGAAGTGTGTGATATGCTTTACCGCTTCCTGAAAAAACCAACAGTGGCTGTAGTGTATAAGGGAGAACGCCTGAAAAGGCTACTCGACCAAAGATGGACCGGTCACCTAGCTACCGTGTCAGTCATTGTTAACAGCTATGATGCTCTTGTTCAGTTCTTTGCCCAGAAGGACAACAGCAGGCGTGTTCCCCCAGAACTGAAAGTAGAAGCAGTAGGACTCCTAAACGCTATCAGTGAGAGCAACTTCATGTTTATTGCAGTGATGGTTCAAAGAATTCTCTTACTCATGGATCCTGCAAACCAAGCTTTACAGAGCAAAACAACAGACCTCTACACAGGAGTGAAGGTTGTGAAAAGTGCATTGGTTTGCGTGGAGAAGCTTAGAAGTGATGTGGAGTTCCAAGCTATTTGGACACAGGCTACTACACAGCGTGCTAGTGGTGGACAAGGTGCACAGCAAACAACAACGGATACAGAACCCCCACTGCCAAAGAGAGTGCGAACAGTACCTGCACACCTGCAACAGTATGTTGTGGAGAGCACTGTGGGCCAAGAGCAGCTGGACAGAGGAACCAAGGAAGAATGCAAGCGGCTCTTCTTTAGTACACTAGACAATGTTATTGGAGAGATGAAAACCCGGTTTAGTGAACGGAACAGCACGCTTGTTGAGGCTATGGGTGCCCTTGACCCAGTCAGTAAAGACTTTTTGGATCCTCAGAAGATAAAACCACTGTTGGAGCTCAGCAACACAGCTGTGGTGGAGAGACAGTTTGATGTAGCCAAAGAGTTTCTACAGTCAGAAATGGCAGCCTCCTCCTCCACTGAAACATGGACCCCTCGTTTGATCCTACAGAAATATGCAGGGCCTCTCAAAGCCATGCCAGGCGTGCTTACTGCACTCAAACATGGAATTACGTTTGGGGCATCCTCAGCAACATGTGAGAACACATTCTCAACATTGTCCATGGTCTTCACTGAGCATAGAAGAACCATGCATCACCAAAGAAAAGAAAAGCAAACTTGATCCAGTTGGCGTTTGAAGGGGACCTTACCATACAGTTCCAGAAGGACAAATGGAAGGATCTCTTACTCAGGAAGTTCAACGCTGCACATAAGAGGAGACTGCAACTCTACTGACTGAGTAAGTTGAACATTTAGCTGTCTTGCTGTCTCTGCTTTCTGATGTGCTGGTTTTGTCAAGTCTGTTACAGATACATTGGATATTTTAGGCTGTAGGCTTAATTACCTTTTCTATTGTTTTTATACCATTGTAGGCTGTAGCAGAGGTGGGAACTTGGACTCGGGACTTGAGAATCGACTCGGACTTGAGTCCCAATTTTGAGGACTTGAAGGACTTGCTTGATGAAAACAAAAATTGACTTGGACTTGCTTGGGACTTGAACCTCAAAGACTTGGACTTGACTCTTTTGGCACCTACACACACAGATAGTTTGGAATAATAACTAAAGAAAGATGACCATTTTATTTGGGTTTACACAAGCTAATCTGTTGTTCCCTTATGTTTTTTTTTTCTCTTTCCTGTGTTTAGAGTAGTTGAGTCAAAGGGTGAAACATTTACTTTAAATGGCAATGTAGGTAATCTACCAGCCAGCAAGTCCCACATCTTGCCACATGCATTGCTGTAGTGAAATTTGTTCTCTTTGTGAGTAGCCATTCTATCATCATAGTGATCTACCTCCCAAACCAACCCTTGATGCTGAGTGTCAAGCAGAGAGGCATTGGGTCCCATTTTTCTTTTGGTATGACCTGGGACTGCTTGGTACTTATTTTGTAGATCTGTTATTTTAAAATATGTAATGTTTATGAGTAATATTAGCTAATGCATGTAGACACACATAAGCATGGCCTAATTAATGTGCTTAATAAATGCTGCTGACTGCTGTGGCTGCAGTTCACATTGAGAAACTCAGGTTCTTGATTTATTGACTGATGGCTTGATTGATTGATTGCTTGATTGATTGAATACTTTACTGTAATATGGCATTACAGGATGACAACCTAGCCTACAGTTCAGTTTTAGCCCTACTTGCCAGCATGTGTTAACCATTGTGTGTGGAAAAAAAACCCTTTAAAAATGGCGTAAAGACACGCAATCCGACCCGTAAAAAGGCCAAAATTTCGCGACAGTGGCACCCCCTGGCATTTACTTGGCACCCTCAGTGGTTAAATTCTGCAGCCGGCCCTGGAGATTATTGATATTATCAAGAAGAGTAAGAACAAAACATCAACTGACTGGAATGGGTTTGATATGACAGTTATCAAGGAAGTTGTAGAGGGTGTTGTAAAACCATTAAGTCACATCTTTAACTTGTCATTTCAAAATGGTATATTTCCAAGAAAAATGAAAACAGCAAAGGTGATTCCATTATTTAAAGCAGGAGATAAGCACCATCTTTACTAATTATAGACCTGTGTCCCTACTTTCACAATTTTCTAAGATCCTGGAAAAACTTTTCATTGATAGATTAGACAATTTTAGACAATTTTTCAGAAACATAATTTGTTATCAGATAGTCAATATGGATTTAGAGCCAAATATGGCATTAATGGAGTTAACGGAGGAAATAACCAACAGTATAGATAAGGGAAAGTATGTTGTAGGAATATTTATTGATTTAAAGAAAGCGTTTGATACAATAAATCATGATATATTAATTGATAAAATGGAAAAATATGGTATCAGAGGAGTGGGGCTTACGTGGTTAAAGAGTTATATCAGCAATAGACATCAATTTGTGCAGGTAGGTGATCACAAATCCTCACGCTTGGAGATTAAATGTGGGCACCCACAGGGGTCTGTACTAGGTCCGAAACTTTTCATTTTATATATAAATGACATATTTAGTGTATCAAAACAGTTACAGTTTGTAATTTTTGCAGATGATACCAACATCCTTTGTTCTGGAGATAATTTACAGAACCTCCAAGAGATTGTTAAAATGGAAATAAATAAATTAAAAATATGGTTTGATGTCAATAAACTTTCATTAAATTTGAATAAAACAAAATTAATGATTTTTGGGAATTGTAAAATAGATGCATGTGTGCAATTGGTAGTGGACCAGGTTGCTATTGAGCAGGTATTTGAAATAAAATTTCTAGGGGTATTACTGGACTGTAAACTTTCTTGGAAGCCTCGTATAAAATATGTAAGATCAAAAATATCAAGGAGCATTGCTGTATTGGGGAAAGCCAAACATTTACTGGAACAGAGGGTGTTGTACATCTTATATTGTTCACTTGTAATGCCTTATTTGACTTACTGTGTGGAGGTTTGGGGTAATGCTTATAAAACAACATTACAACCATTATGTATACTCCAAAAAAGAGCATTGAGAATTGTTCATCATGTTGGGTATAGGGAACACACAAATGTATTATTTCTGAATTCTAAGTGTCTTAAGTTTATGGATCTGATCAAGTTCAAAATATCTCAAATTTTGTACAAAGCAAAGAATCACTTACTCCCGAAGAATATTCAAAAAATATTCAAAGACACAGAATGTGTATATAATTTAAGAGAAAAAATAATTTTGAGAAACGTTTTGGTCGTACAAATTTGAAGACTATGAGCATTTCACATGGTGGAGTAACTCTTTGGAACGGTCTGGATAATGAAATTTTAAAAAAGTCGAAGTATTGCACTGTTTAAGAAAAGGTATAAATACACGCTGATTATGAGCTATAAAGAAAAAGAATGAGGCGGGCGGAGGGTTCATCGGATACACTTGTGGTCACAATGAATAGATAAAAAGATAAAAAGATAAAAGGATATACAAGTAGTAACTTGGCATTAGACGTAACTCAAAATGGCATAAATAGGGGTAGAACCAGATAAGCTTAGGCTTCATTCTACTTCATTCATTCTACTCCTTTTCGAACTGGTGTATTAGAATTGTTTTACTTTTGTTTTAACTTTTGATTTTCTTTTAATATATTATTGTATATTTGTGTTGCTTTTGTTTTAACTTTTGATTTTCTTAATGTATAATTTTGTGTTTTTTATGAGAAAGGTTCAAAATAAACATTCATTCATTCATTCATTCATTCATTCATTCATTCATTCATAATTTGCAGCGCTTGTGTTGTACTTTTATTGAACATGACTATATTATTATTCAATTGTTTTTGTGTGCTTACAATGATTTTTTTGGGGGGGACAACTTTATGGAAGGGGAGGACACGTCCCCTGTTTCCCCCCCCGGGATTTCGGACTATGATCCAGACATTTATGAAAATGTACTTTTACCTTGAACCATCATTTTAACAAAGCAATATTATGGAAGAATTTACTTGTAAATCCATGTTATAATGACATTCCTCTTTCAGAGTAAACATGTTACCTTCCTTTTGAAACATTTAAATAACACTATAATACAGTCAACAGTTGTGATGAAGAACACTTTTTATCGACTGGTTCTTCTGAATTCATTTTAAACAAACAACTAACACAAACATAACACAGAATATAATCCATTAAATGATCATGCAGACATGTTCATACTTGTTCTGGATTGATTTATTGATCTTATTTCAGTGGGGGAAACCGGAGTGCCTGGAGAAAACCCATATTAATATATACATACATAGAAAACAGACAGTACAGGTGTGTTCAAAGTTTAAATCTGCAAACGCAGATTTAAAAGAAAATCTTTGTCCACTTTCTTGATGTCAGTTTTTCTTTTTTGTGTTTGTGCTGCTGCTCTTCTGGTGGGATGTTGGTGGTGACTGGAGGATCCTGCATTTGTCTCCTACTCTTGTGTTGGCGCCGATGTTCTAGTGTCGCCATCTTTTTGAGACGCCTCCAGAAAGAAGGTTTCTTTTCCTTTTTGGGGTCAGGATCCGATGGGGAGACGTCTTCTGTTTGAGGGGGGAGTTGGTCGATGGCATCAAGAGATTCCTCCGACTCCTCTGATTCACTGATTTTATCAATGACCTCAAGTTGGTGGGTGGAGACCCCCTTGAGGTCAGAGACATCCTCAGTTCCAACAGTCTCCGTTTTGGTGGAGACCTCCTGGACTTCAGGGACTCCTTCAGGAGCAGAAGCCTCAGTCTGGGTGGAGAACTCCTTTGATTCAGGGACCTCTTCACATCTGAAGTCCTCCGTTTGAGTGGAGATCTCCTTTGAATCAGAGGAGTCTTTGGAAACAGAAGCCTCAGTTTGAGTGGAGATCTCCTTTGAATCAGAGGAGTCTTTGGAAACAGAAGCCTCAGTTTGGGTGGAGGTCTCCTTTGAATCAGAGACCTCGTCAAACCTGAAAGCCTCTGTTTGGGTGGAGTCGTCCTTTGTTTCTGGGACACTTTCAGACACAAAAGCCTCAGTTTGGGTGGAAACACTGTGTTGTTCTGGGGCTTTTTCTCCTGCAGAGGACTTGGGTCCATCTGCAGTGATTTCAGGCTGGTGGTTGGAAGTTTCTGAGGCAGTCTTTATCTCCACAGTGAGTTCTGCCACCTTGCGCTGAAAATCTTCAATGGTCTGTTCCTGAGCCTTGACTTTAGAAGCCAGTTCCATGTTAGCGATGGTCTTCTCCTGCAGCTGCTTCTTGACATTTTCCAGCTCCTTGAGAGCCTCTGCAGGTATTGATCTATTTTTTCCTTTCCGAGGTGCTTGAGAGGGGAGGCGTAACTCGTCAACAGTGCGTTTGGACCATTTAAGTTCCTTCTCAGCGACGATTCTGTGATGGTATTCCTCCTTCAAACGACTCTCCAGCTCTTGAAGCTCTTCCTCTTTCAAATTATAATTATTTTCTGCTGCAAGTCTCTTCTCTTTTTCTTCAGCGAGAAGGATGTTGTTGTTCTGCAGCCTGTTGGTAAGATCCTTCACTTGCTTCAACAAGTTGTTCATCTGGTCCTCGTTGAACTTTGATGGATTCATGCTGCTGGTTGTTCTTTCCGTGTCTGTAAAACTCACTTTTCAGTCGCGATCTGAAAAATCCTTGACGGAGAGCTTAGGAAGTGCCTACTAACTGTGGTGTTTGATAGGAACTGAAAGATTCTGTCATGTATTGGTTATTCAGGTCACCTGACCAGGAAATGATAACTGATGGTTTTGGACACACCCTGCCACTTGGCGGTTTTTTCTGTGTTAGGACAGTGACTGGGAGACTGGAGGTGCGGTGGTGATAAGAGAATAAATGCCACTAAAAGAAAGGATATTTTCCGTGTGACTTTATTCAGAGTGCACCAGTGATAAGTCGGGCACACAACATTGGCGACGAGGACTATTGTGGACGGTTGAAGGCTTTGTGGTCGTTAAGGAGTTCAACGGGCAACATGGAGAAATCGGGAATTCAACCGTTCGCATGCTACACGGATCCAGCCACGCTCGGGCCGAGGTGGACGCGATGGCTCACTTCATTTGAATTATATGCCGACGGAAAAGGACTTGTAATTGTTGGCGATGATGATGCCGCGGCGTTGGTGAAGCAGAGGAGGCGAGCTCTACTTTTGCACCTCGCGGGACCAGACGTGCAGGATGTATTTTCAACTCTGCCGGACACCGGGGAGGCGAAGGACTATGACAAAGCGGTGGAGGCGCTGAACAAGTACTTTGTGCCTCAAGTCAACGCAGCGTTTGCCCGCCAAGCATTTCATAAGTTGCGCCAAGAACCGGGTGAGACGGTGCAACAGTTTGCTACGCGTCTGAGACGGACCGCGAGGGACTGTTCTTTTGGAGCTGACGCTGACAATCAGATAAGGGACGCTATCCTGAGTAAGTGTACATCAGTTTATGTGCGCAGGAAATTGCTGGAAGAAGGTCATACGTTAACACTGACCCGCGCATTGGAATTATCGTCACAATGTGAGAGAATTGAGGAACAGATGGCAGCCATGTCTCTGGCTGAAGGAACGGGGGACACGGAGGCTGTGCATCACGTTGCGCAAAAAGGAGGGAAAAATTCAGCGACTGGAGGGAAAGCACCGGAAAGGGAAAAAAGCGCGACATCAGAGAGGAGATGTTTCAGATGTGGATATTTTGATCACATGGCAAAGGATCCCAAATGCCCTGCACGGGGACAAACGTGTCACAAGTGCAATGGGAAGGATCATTTCTCCAAAATGTGTCGTTCAAGAGGATCAAGGACTCAAAATGTGAACACTGTGGAGATTGAACATGAAAGTGAGTTTGCATTCAATTTGAAAGAGGATGATGTGTTAGACAAACTTACATTTTGTGTGGGGGGAGTAAATGTCGAAATGTTGGTTGATTCGGGTGCTAAGAGCAATGTGATGGGAGCAAATGTGTGGGAAAAACTGAAGGAAAAAAGGATAAAGTGTCATTCATATGTGCCTGAAGAACAGAGGAATTTGTACTCATATTCCTCCAGTGAACCACTAGCAATCAAGGGAATGTTTGAGTGTGAAATCACTATTGGTAACAGATCTGAACATGCAGAGTTCATTGTGATTAAGGGTAATGGTGAACCACTGCTGGGTAAAAAGACAGCAATGAAACTGGGCATATTGAAAATAGGTGAAAATGTCTCTGTGGTCACAAGCATTAAAGACTCACTCAGACAGCAATACCCAAATGTTTTCAAAGGGGTAGGAAAATTGAACACCAAGCAGATCGCACTGTACATAGACCCACAGGTTAAGCCTGTGGCACAGCCGCTCAGACGAATACCATATAACCTCAGAGAGGCTGTGGAAAACAAAATAAAGGAGTTGATTGATCTGGACATTATAGAAAGTGTCAAAGGCCCCACCCCCTGGGTAAACCCGGTGGTGATAATCCCAAAACCTGACAAAGATATCAGGATGTGTTTAGATATGAGAAGGGCCAATGAAGCAATTGTGAGGGAACGGTACCCTATTCCTACTGTAGATGAAATTCTGCAAGGCATGAATGGCTCAGCTATATTTAGCAAGCTAGACCTTAAATGGGGCTACCATCAGTTGGAACTGACCCCAGAGTCAAGGGAAATAACCACTTTTGCAGTACATAATGGGGTGTACAGGTACAAAAGGTTGATTTTTGGTGTTTCCTCAGCCAGCGAGCAGTACCAGCATGAGATAGCTAATGCGTTGGCTGGCATTGAAGGGCTTCAGAACCTCTCAGATGATGTAATAATACACGCACAAGATCAGAAAACACATGATCAGAGGTTACATGACGTACTGGAGAGACTCTCAGAGTGTGGTTTAACACTAAATCCTGAGAAGTGTCAATTCAACATGGACAGGCTGATTTTCATGGGGATGCTGATGTCACAGAAAGGTGTAGGACCGACAGAAGAGAGGGTGAGAGCTGTAGTTGAGGCCAGAGAACCTGAAAATGCTTCTGAAGTTAGAAGTTTTCTGGGTCTCGTTGGATTCAGTTCCAGGTTTATACCAGGATTTGCAACATTGTCAGAGCCGCTACGATGCCTGACTAGAAAGGATGTGCCATTTATGTTTGGTCCAGAACAAAAAAGGGCATTCAAGAACTTAAAAGATGAGCTAGCCAAAGCTGTTACATTAGCCTACTTTGACAAGGACGCACCAACCAAGGTCATAGCAGATGCTAGTCCTGTTGGCCTAGGAGCAGTGCTAGTACAAGAACAACAGGGGAAGATGGTACCTGTGAGCTGCGTGAGTCGTAGCCTAACAGACTGTGAGCGTAGATACTCTCAGACAGAGCGTGAAGCTTTAGCTCTAGTGTGGGCTTGTGAGAGACTACATCCTTGTGTGTATGGGAGGAGGTTTGATTTAATCACCGACCACAAACCACTAGAGGTCATATATGGGCCTCGATCCAAACCATGTGCACGCATCGAAAGATGGGTTCTCAGGTTACAGCCATATGATTTCAGAGTGGTATATGTACCTGGTAAACAAAACATAGCAGACCAATTGTCAAGGCTGCTGGGAGCTACAGCAAAAAGGGAGGTACACAAACATGACTCAGAGGAGTATGTTAGGTTCGTAGCTGTAAGTGCCACACCAAAAGCACTCACTACACGAGAGATAGAAGAAGCCTCTGCTACTGACCCAGAATTAGTTGAAGTACGTAATGCCATAACAAGTGGATGTTTTGATAATTGTAAACCATATGCACCCATTGTTAACGAGTTGTGTGTAATAGGGTATATAGTGCTACGGGGAACACGCATTGTGTTGCCACAGAGGTTGCAAGCACGAGCACTCACACTAGCCCACGAAGGACATTTGGGTATAGTGGGGACCAAGCAGCATCTCAGAACCAAAGTTTGGTGGCCTGGCATGGAGAAGGCAGCTGAAAAATACTGTAAGGCATGCCATGGATGTCAAATTGTAGCGAGAGCTGACCCATTATTATATACAAATGCTTGTCGGAGTTTATATGAGAAGCGTCACATCATTAAGTTCGCCGATGATTCTGTGATCGTGTCCCTCCTCAGCCATGACGACCCCGTGCCCGGCCCTGTAGTGGAGGACTTCATTCTGTGGTGCAAATCGTCTTTCCTGACATTAACGTCGACAAAACCAAGGAAATGACCATTGATTTTAGAAGTCCCGTGCGACGACCGCTCCCCTGTCTATCAACGGTCTAGCTGTAGAATCAGTCCAGCTCTACAAATACCTCGGGACACTAATTGATGACAGGTTGTCCTTCGATAACCAGATTGATGCCGTGTGCAAAAAGGCCAATCAGCGCCTGTACTTCCTTCGGAAACTAAGGAATATAAACATTGACACACGATTTATGAAATGTTTATTCTTGTTTTATTGAATCTGTCATGACATTTTCTTTTATTTGCTGGTTTGGGTAATTAGTCTCAAAAATCGCAGTAGACTCCAGGGGATGATCAAAATGTGCAGTAAAATTGTTGGCACCCCCTGACAGAATCTCGGCCTTGTATAGAACCAGGTCCTTAAAGAAGGCAAGACTGGTCTCCTCTGACCCGAGCCACCCCTTGGCATCTGAAATTAGGTTGCTCCCCTCCAGACGGAGATTTCAGATGCCAAAAATAAGAACGAACAGATTTAAAAAATTCTGGGTTCCAGTGGTTATTGGCCTTTTAAATAATGAATAGTTTTTTTTACCCCCCTTTTAAGACGTACTGCACTGTGGCCAACTAAGCTAACTTAATTTTATCTCTGTTTCTATTATTTTATTGCTTTTTAATTGTCTTGTTCTTATCAGTGTCGTGCATTTTATTGTTGTGATTATGTTGTTGTCACTGTCTTGCTGCTAGCACTGTTAATTGCCCTGGGGACAATAAGTTCTCTTGACTTGACTTGACTTGACCACCAGAACCATGAGATCCCTGGCATGTTGCCATGACTGTTAGGGCCGCTGCCAACCAACCACTCCATCCTTGAGATTACATCGGGTATGACAGACCTCCAGCAGAGAAGGTGATTGACAGTGAAGTCATTTTTAGTCGTCATGGTTTGCCGATTTCATGCAGATCAGACATGGGGCCGCAGTTCAAGTCCGATTTGTTTATGGAGTATTGTGAGACAAATGGAATCAGACATGTGAAGACAACTCCAAAATGGGCTCAAGCAAATGGAGAAGTTGAACGCCAAAACTCATCACTGATGAAAAGGATAAGGATCGCTCAAGCGGAAGGACTGGATTGGAAAACGTGAATTGAGAAAATATGTGACTGTGTACCGGAGCATAGAGCATGCTACTACTGGAAAGAGCCCAGCTGAGCTACTCTTTAACTTTAACCGGAAAATGAGAGGAAAGTTGCCAGATCTCTATGGATCACACACAGCATTGCTGGAAGTACGCGATAGAGACGCAGAACAGAAAGGAAAAGCAAAGCTGTATGCTGATGAACGGAGAGGAGCTCAGTACTCACAGGTGGATGTTGGAGACACAGTGCTCATACAGCAGGACAAGGTGGACAAATTCACCACACCATTCAACGCAACACCACACAAAGTTGTGAACAAGACTGGAAACCAGGTTGTGGTGGAATCACCGACAGGAGCAAGATATCGGAGAAACACCACCCATGTGAAAAGATATATGACACTCAAGCCTATGGAGACACATGTCACACAAGAGGAGACACCGTGTGCTGGGGACAGTGCACCTGATGTGGACACATGTGCACAGACTAATGTTAGAGGCACACCACAACACAGTCAGGTGTCTGAAGTGTCGAGGACCAGACCTGAAAGGGTTACAAAACCACCTGAAAGGCTCAGTGATTTTGTGCTGAGCTGAATTGCACGTTGTTTGAGAAGAATAAGTTATGTGCACTGTTTAAAAAAAAAAAAAAAAAAAAAAGTGTCTTGTATTGAAGGGTTATTTTGTGATCTATCGTGTTGTTTAAAAAAAAAAAAAAAGAAAAAGGTTCTTTTTTTATTTTATTTGAATTTATTTTTTTTTCTCGTTGGTTTGTTTCCAAGGAAAAGAGGGATGTCATGTATTGGTTATTCAGGTCACCTGACCAGGAAATGATAACTGATGGTTTTGGACACACCCTGCCACTTGGCGGTTTTTTCTGTGTTAGGACAGTGACTGGGAGACTGGAGGTGCGGTGGTGATAAGAGAATAAATGCCACTAAAAGAAAGGATATTTTCCGTGTGACTTTATTCAGAGTGATAAGTCGGGCACACAACAGATTCCAGCAGGAGATTAGATTTTATAAAGAAATTCCTTTGACGTCATCAGGTCCTATATTACGCTCATGGTGGTAACGGTAGGTGGCGCTCTCAATCTCGCGAGAGTTCACGTGTTAAAACGAGATTTATCCCGGCCGCGTTCTGTCACTGAGAAATAACAAACATCCACAGGACTTTTGGTAAACATTGAACAATATTAAAATCCTTAACTATCAGCTCCACCAACTAATGAGAGCTGTTTCATACTGGAGGAATCTCTGATGTTAGAAGAAATACGATGTGGACTTCAGCACCTGTCAAGTATCCCGGTTTGGCCGGAAAAGTCCCGTATTTCACTCTTCTTTCCCGCCATCCTCCCGTATTAGTATTTTCCCGTAAATCTCCCGTATTTTAATCTGCGTTATTAAAAAATAATAATATCGCATCGGACGTAGAAAAAAAAAAAAACATTCGCAATCTGAGATCTGTCACTTGTCTCGCGATAACTGCCACAGCAGCAGCTACTACAGGTACTGTAGGTGGAAGATCTCGCGAGGTTAGTGTGTGACATCCGATGAGTGACAGCGCGCGAAGAAAAAAAAAAGATTGTTACAGAGAATAGGATGTTGTTAGACAACAGAACTGTTTTCGCTCTTCTCATGTAAAATAAACTACTCTGGACCAGTCCACAAATATACACTCCTTCCAAAACAGTCATAAAGAATTCAGTCTGTAACAAATGAGTACAACAAGTCATTAAAAGTGTAAAGAAAAGTCACGTGAAATGAGATGAAAAACTGTGAAAGAAGAGCAATATGAAATGAAAACAATGTGTGGAATGAAAATCAAATGTAAATGTAAATACAAGCAATGTTAAATGAACAAAAAATATGCAAATCCCTTCAAATAA
>JAGFBZ010002992.1:0-44157 GCA_018398805.1 Hirundichthys speculiger
ATTATTAGGGACCAGGTAGCCTAAAGTTATTTAAGGGCAGGTAGCCTAACGTTGTTATTAGGGGCCGGTAGCCCAACGTTATTATTGGGGCCAGGTAGCCAAACGTTATTATTAGGGGCCAGGTAGCCCTAACGTTATTATTAGGGACAGTAGCCAACGTAATATTAGGGGCCAGGTAGAGGCCAGGTAGCCTAACATTATTAGGGGCCAGGTAGCCTAACATATTATTAGGGCCAGGTGGTCCTAACGTTATAATTAGGGGCCAGGAGCCTAACGTTATTATTAGGGGCCAGGTAGCCTACGTTATTATTAGGGCCAGGTATTCTAAACGGTATTATTAGGGGCCAGGTAGCCTAACGTTATTAGTAGGGACCAGGTAGCCTAACGTTATTATTAAGGACCAGGTAGCCAAACGTTATTATTAGGGACCAGGTAGCTGTTAGGAATCTTTTTTGAAAGAATCTAACTGCGTGTTCTTTGCTGGAAGGAGAGTCTCGGTCGGTGTACAAGTACACACAGATGTTTAATTGCAATAAACGTGATATCACGGCTCCCTGTAGAGGCAGTCTCTAACCAGAAGAAGAGCGAACAAACAAAAACAGCAATTTATACAGAAAAATGGGGAGGAGCCGCGGTTTAGACTTGCTCTCCCATGGCCAGTCTGGTCTCTTGTCCAATCCACTGCTGGTGTCTCTAAAAAGGAAGGTGATCACCCTTTTCCCACAATCCATGCTGCTCACCTGGCCAGGTCCTTTTGTTCTGTAGCACATGGTCTTTTACTGGCTAACTGGGCTAGTTTGCTACATTTCTGATAAAGTGAAGACAAACATACACTAAGAATCAGAAATGAATCAATATGATATAATATATTTGAGCGCTATAACATGAAACGTGAGCATGTATTGATGGCCAAGGTTAAAATGGTGTATTTAAGGTACCTAACAGTCCCAACCTTTGAATAGCTACAATCTGAATTCAGTAGGACATCCTCCACGAGTGGGCCTAAAAGTCCCTTGCCTGTCTTGTTGTGAAAAAAATTTGATCAATTGCATCAAGACCAGCTTACTAAATCCATGGTTGATATTCGGATATTCTGAAGAAAGAACGCTTCAGAAGCACAGACGAGACAGAGTGCAGCTGCAGGAACAGATAGATAAGGAGCTCAATGCGTCCGCCTTCGCCGAGAGCAGGAAGAGAAAGCCTCAATACTGAGATTAATAATACTATTGATAACAGACTATTTCCAATATTTACTGATGTGTATTTGTTACAAATGTGACCCTCTAGCTACACTGTTCTGGGCCTAAAGTTAAGAAAATTCTGACCTAACAGTCCTCCTTTGACCCGTTTAAACGGTGTTCAACAATCATAAGTCTGAATTTTTCTTTTTACTGAGATAAGTGATCAAAACCCAAAGACTGAGCAGCATAAAATATGGGAATAAAGTGAACACAAGCGAGGTATTTAAATGAATGCAAATCAATGACATTCCAGCAAACATAACGAATAATAAAATGTAGCATGGTAATAAAATGAATACAACAATATGGTATAGAAATAAAATGGCAACGCTAACCAGAGAAGAAGAATAACTTGAATATAAAAGTTCAATTCAGTACAATTCAAACATTTGTTTAGCATGTTACGAGTATACAAGTATTCTAGCATGACCCCCGAGCAAATATCATTAACTAAAATCATGATTTTAAATTCATACAATGATAATGGCAAGTAAAAAAACTCCCATGAGGAAGGAAAAACTTTACGCCAAACAGTGGCAAGGAAAACTTCCCCCGAGAGAGGAAGAAAACCTTGAGCAGGACCCGGCTCTTATGGGGGACCTTCCTGCCGAAGGCCAGCCAAACAAAATCAAACAAAATTAAATTCTACACTAAATAAGATGCAACATAATGGGGAATGATAATACAGCAATCAGAGCGCAAATTATTTTAAGCAATGTCCATGTAACTATCAATCAAAAATTGGAAACAGTAATCAGAAGAGATGGATGGCTTGAAAAGGGGTGATGATGAGCACAAATATTGATGGACAGAATGTGATACTCGTGCTCCCTCCATCAATAAGGCAGGCTAAGCCTAACGTTATCATTAGGGGCCAGGTAGCCTAACGTTATTATTAGGGGCCATGGAGCCTAACGTTATTATTAGGGACCAGGTAGCCTAACGTTAATATTAGGGGCCAGGTAGCCTAACGTTATTATTAGAGGCCAGGTAGCCTAACATTATTAGGGGCCAGGTAGCCTAACATTATTATTAGGGGCCAGGTGGCCTAACATTATAATTAGGGGCCAGGTAGCCTAACGTAATTATTAGAGGCCAGGTAGCCTAACATTATTAGGGGCCAGGTAGCCTAACATTATTATTAGGGGCCAGGTGGCCTAACATTATAATTAGGGGCCAGGTAGCCTAACGTTATTATTGGGGGGCCAGGTATTCTAACGGTATTATTAGGGGCCAGGTAGCCTCACGTTATTATTAGCGGCCAAGTAGCCTAACGTTATTATTAGGGGCCAGGTAGCCTAACGTTATTAGTAGGGACCAGGTAGCCTAACGTGTTTATTAAGGACCAGGTAGCCTAACGTTATTATTAGGGACCAGGTAGCCTAACGGTATTATTAGGGGCCAGGTAGCCTCACGTTATTAGTAGGGACCAGGTAGACTAACGTTATTTAGGGGCCAGGTAACGTTATTAGGGGCCAGGTAGCCTAACGTTATTATTAGGGCCAGGTAGGCCTAACGTTATTATTAGGGGCCAGGTGGCCTAACGTTATTATTAGGGGCCAGGTAGCCTAATGTTATTTATTAGGGGCCAGGTGGCCTAACGTTATTATTAGGGCCAGGTAGCCTAACGTTATTATTAGGGGCCAGGTGGCCTAACGTTATTATTAGGGGCCAGGTGGCCTAACGTTATTATTAGGGGCCAGGTAGCCTAACGTTAATATTAGGGGCCAGGTAGCCTAACTTTATTATTAGGGGCCAGGTAGCCTAACGGTATTATTAGGGCTCGGGTAGCCTAACGTTATTATTAAGGGCCAGGTAGACTAATGTTATTATTAGGGGCCAGGTAGCCTAACGTTATTAGGGGCCAGGTAGCCTAACATTATTATTAGGGGCCAGGTGGCCTAACGTTATTATTAGGGACCAGGTAGCCTAACGTTATTATTCGGGGCCAGGTAGCCTGACGTTATGATTAGGGGCCAGGTAGCCTAACGTTGTTATTAGGGGCCAGGTAGCCTGACGTTAATATTAGGGGCCAGGTAGCCTAACGTTATTATTAGGGCCACCTAACGTTAATTAGGGACCAGGTAGCCTAAAGTTATTATTAAGGGCCAGGTAGCCTAATGTTATTATTAGGGGCCAGGTAGCCTAACGTTATTATTAGGGACCAGGTAGCCTAACGTTGTTATTAGAGGCCAGGTAGCCCAACGTTATTATTAGGGACCAGGTAGCCTAACGTTATTATTAGGGGCCAGGTAGCCTAACGTTATTATTAGAGGCCAGGTAGCCTAACGTTATTATTAGGGGCCAGGTAGCCTAACATTATTATAAGGGGCCAGGTGGCCTAACGTTATTATTAGGGGCCAGGTTGCCTAACATTATTATTAGTGGCCAGGTAGCCTAACGTTATTATTAGGGGCCAGGTAGCCTAACGTTATTATTAGGGGCCAGGTAGCCTAACGTTATTATTAGGGGCCAGGTAGCCTAACGTTAATTATTAGGGGCCAGGTAGCCTAACGTTATTATTAGGGCCAGGTAGCCTAACATTATTAGGGGCCAGGTAGCCTAACATTATTATTAGGGGCCAGGTGGCCTAACGTTATAATTAGGGGCCAGGTAGCCTAACGTTATTATTAGGGGGCCAGGTATTCTAAAGGTATTATTAGGGGCCAGGTAGCCTCACGTTATTATTAGCGGCCAAGTAGCCTAACGTTATTATTAGGGGCCAGGTAGCCTAACGTTATTAGTAGGGACCAGGTAGCCTAACGTGTTATTAAGGACCAGGTAGCCTAACGTTATTATTAGGGACCAGGTAGCCTAACGGTATTATTAGGGGCCAGGTAGCCTAACGTTATTAGTAGGGACCAGGTAGACTAACGTTATTATTAGGGGCCAGGTAGCCTAACGTTATTATTAGGGGCCAGGTGGCCTAACGTTATTATTAGGGGCCAGGTAGCCTAACGTTATTATTAGGGGCCAGGTAGCCTAACGTTAATTTTAGGGGCCAGGTAGCCTAACTTTATTATTAGAGGCCAGGTAGCCTAACGTTATTATTAGGGCCAGGTAGCCTAACGTTATTATTAGGGGCCAGGTAGCCTAACGTTATTATTAGGGGCCAGGTAGCCTAACGTTATTATTAGGGACCAGGTAGCCTAACGTTATTATTAGGGGCCAGGTAGCCTAACGTTATTATTAGGGGCCAGGTAGCCAAACGTTATTATTAGGGACCAGGTAGCCTAACGTTATTATTAGGGGCCAGGTAGCCTAACGTTGTTATTAGGGTCAGGTAGCCTAACATTATTAGGGGCCAGGTAGCCTAACGTTATTATTAGGGGCCAGGTAGCCTAACGTTATTATTAGGGGCCAGGTAGCCTAACGTTATTATTAGGGGCCAGGTAGCCTAACGTTATTATTAGGGGCCAGGTAGCCTAACGGTTATTATTAGGGGCCAGGTAGCCTAACGTTATTATTAGGGCCAGGTAGCCTAATGTTAATATTAGGGGCCAGGTAGCCTAACGTTATTAGTAGGGACCAGGTAGCCTAACGTTATTATTAAGGACCAGGTAGCCAAACGTTATTATTAGGGACCAGGTAGCCTAACGTTATTATTAGGGGCCAGGTAGCCTAACGTTATTATTAGGGGCCAGGTAGCCTAACGTTATTATTAGGGGCCAGGTAGCCTAACGTTATTATTAGGGGGCCAGGTAGCCTAACGTTATTATTAGGGGCCAGGTAGCCTAACGTTATTATTAGGGGCCAGGTAGCCTAACGTTATTATTAGGGGCCAGTAGCCTAACGTATTATTAGGGGCCAGGTAGCCTAACGTTATTATTAGGGGCCAGGTAGCCTAACGTTATTATTAGGGGCCAGGTGGCCTAACGTTATTATTAGGGGCCAGGTAGCCTAACGTTAATATTAGGGGCCAGGTAGCCTAACTTTATTATTAGGGGCCAGGTAGCCTAACGGTATTATTAGGGCCAGGTAGCCTAACGTTATTATTAAGGGCCAGGTAGACTAATGTTATTATTAGGGGCCAGGTAGCCTAACGTTATTAGGGGCCAGGTAGCCTAACATTATTATTAGGGGCCAGGTGGCCTAACGTTATTATTAGGGACCAGGTAGCCTAACGTTATTATTAGGGGCCAGGTAGCCTAACGTTATGATTAGGGGCCAGGTAGCCTAACGTTATTATTAGGGGCCAGGTAGCCTAACGTTATTATTAGGGGCCAGGTAGCCTAACGTTATTATTAGGGACCAGGTAGCCTAAAGTTATTATTAAGGGCCAGGTAGCCTAATGTTATTATTAGGGGCCAGGTAGCCTAACGTTATTATTAGGGACCAGGTAGCCTAACGTTGTTATTAGAGGCCAGGTAGCCCAACGTTATTATTAGGGACCAGGTAGCCTAACGTTAATATTAGGGGCCAGGTAGCCTAACGTTATTATTAGAGGCCAGGTAGCCTAACATTATTAGGGGCCAGGTAGCCTAACATTATTATAAGGGGCCAGGTGGCCTAACGTTATTATTAGGGGCCAGTTGGCCTAACATTATTATTAGTGGCCAGGTAGCCTAACGTTATCATTAGGGGCCAGGTAGCCTAACGTTATTATTAGGGGCCATGGAGCCTAATGTTATTATTAGGGACCAGGTAGCCTAACGTTAATATTAGGGGCCAGGTAGCCTAACGTTATTATTAGAGGCCAGGTAGCCTAACATTATTAGGGGCCAGGTAGCCTAACATTATTATTAGGGGCCAGGTGGCCTAACGTTATAATTAGGGGCCAGGTAGCCTAACGTTATTATTGGGGGGCCAGGTATTCTAACGGTATTATTAGGGGCCAGGTAGCCTCACGTTATTATTAGCGGCCAAGTAGCCTAACGTTATTATTAGGGGCCAGGTAGCCTAACGTTATTAGTAGGGACCAGGTAGCCTAACGTTATTATTAAGGACCAGGTAGCCTAACGTTATTATTAGGGACCAGGTAGCCTAACGGTATTATTAGGGGCCAGGTAGCCTCACGTTATTAGTAGGGACCAGGTAGACTAACGTTATTATTAGGGGCCAGGTGGCCTAACGTTATTATTAGGGGCCAGGTAGCCTAACGTTATTATTAGGGGCCAGGTAGGCCTAACGTTATTATTAGGGGCCAGGTGGCCTAACGTTATTATTAGGGGCCAGGTAGCCTAACGTTATTATTAGGGGCCAGGTAGCCTAATGTTATTATTAGGGGCCAGGTAGCCTAACGTTATTATTAGGGGCCAGGTGGCCTAACGTTATTATTAGGGGCCAGGTGGCCTAACGTTATTATTAGGGGCCAGGTGGCCTAACGTTATTATTAGGGGCCAGGTGGCCTAACGTTATTATTAAGGGCCAGGTAGACTAATGTTATTATTAGGGGCCAGGTAGCCTAACGTTATTAGGGGCCAGGTAGCCTAACATTATTATTAGGGGCCAGGTGGCCTAACGTTATTATTAGGGACCAGGTAGCCTAACGTTATTATTCGGGGCCAGGTAGCCTGACTTTATGATTAGGGGCCAGGTAGCCTAACGTTGTTATTAGGGGCCAGGTAGCCTGACGTTAATATTAGGGGCCAGGTAGCCTAACGTTATTATTAGGGGCCAGGTAGCCTAACGTTATTATTAGGGACCAGGTAGCCTAAATTATTAGGGGCCAGTTATTATTTAGGGGGGTAGCCTAACGTTATTATTAGGGGCCAGGTAGCCTAATGTTATTATTAGGGGCCAGGTAGCCTAACGTTATTATTAGGGACCAGGTAGCCTAACGTTGTTATTAGAGGCCAGGTAGCCCAACGTTATTATTAGGGACCAGGTAGCCTAACGTTAATATTAGGGGCCAGGTAGCCTAACGTTATTATTAGAGGCCAGGTAGCCTAACATTATTAGGGGCCAGGTAGCCTAACATTATTATAAGGGGCCAGGTGGCCTAACGTTATTATTAGGGGCCAGTTGGCCTAACATTATTATTAGTGGCCAGGTAGCCTAACGTTATCATTAGGGGCCAGGTAGCCTAACGTTATTATTAGGGGCCAGGTAGCCTAACGTTATTATTAGGGACCAGGTAGCCTAACGTTAATTATTAGGGCCCAGGTAGCCTAACGTTATTACCAGGGGCCAGGTGGCCTAACGTTATTATTAGGGGCCAGGTAGCCTAACGTTATTATTAGGGGCCAGGTAGCCTAACGTTATTATTAGGGGCCAGGTAGCCAAACGTTATTATTAGGGCTCAGGTAGCCTAACGTTGTTATTAGGGGCCAGGTAGCCTAACGATATTATTAGGGACCAGGTAGCCTAACGTTGATATTAGGGGCCAGGTAGCCAAACGTTATTATTAGGGGCCAGGTAGCCTAACGTTATTATTAGGGGCCAGTTGGCCTAACATTATTATTAGTGGCCAGGTAGCCTAACGTTATCATTAGGGGCCAGGTAGCCTAACGTTATTATTAGGGGCCATGGAGCCTAATGTTATTATTAGGGACCAGGTAGCCTAACGTTAATATTAGGGGCCAGGTAGCCTAACGTTATTATTAGGGGCCAGGTAGCCTAACATTATTAGGGGCCAGGTAGCCTAACATTATTATTAGGGGCCAGGTGGCCTAACGTTATAATTAGGGGCCAGGTAGCCTAACGTTATTATTAGCGGCCAAGTAGCCTAACGTTATTATTAGGGGCCAGGTAGCCTAACGTTATATTAGGGGCCAGGTAGCCCTAACGTTATTATTAGAGGCCAGGTAGTAGCCTAACATTATTAGGGGCCAGGTAGCCTAACATTATTATTAGGGGCCAGGTGGCCTAACGTTATAATTAGGGGCCAGGTAGCCTCACGTTATTATTAGCGGCCAAGTAGCCTAACGTTATTATTAGGGGCCAGGTAGCCTAACGTTATTAGTAGGGACCAGGTAGCCTAACGTTATTATTAGGGACCAGGTAGCCTAACGGTATTATTAGGGGCCAGGTAGCCTCACGTTATTAGTAGGGACCAGGTAGACTAACGTTATTATTAGGGGCCAGGTAGCCTAACGTTATTACCAGGGGCCAGGTAGCCTAACGTTATTATTAGGGGCCAGGTAGCCTAACGTTATTATTAGGGGCCAGGTAGCCTAACGTTATTATTAGGGGCCAGGTAGCCTAATGTTATTATTAGGGGCCAGGTAGCCTAACGTTATTATTAGGGGCCAGGTAGCCTAACGTTATTATTAGGGGCCAGGTAGCCTAACGTTATTATTAGGGGCCAGGTAGCCTAACGTATTATTAGGGGCCAGGTAGCCTAACGTTATTATTAGGGGCCAGGTAGCCTAACGTTATTATTAGGGGCCAGGTAGCCTAACGTTATTATTAGGGACCAGGTAGCCTAACGTTATTATTAGGGCCAGGTAGCCTGACGTTATGATTAGGGGCCAGGTAGCCTAACGTTGTTATTAGGGGCCAGGTAGCCTGACGTTAATATTAGGGGCCAGGTAGCCTAACGTTATTATTAGGGGCCAGGTAGCCTAACGTTATTATTAGGGACCAGGTAGCCTAAAGTTATTATTAAGGGCCAGGTAGCCTAATGTTATTATTAGGGGCCAGGTAGCCTAACGTTATTATTAGGGACCAGGTAGCCTAACGTTGTTATTAGAGGCCAGGTAGCCCAACGTTGTTATTAGGGGCCAGGTAGCTCAACGTTATTATTAGGGGCCAGGTAGCCAAACGTTATTATTAGGGGCCAGGTAGCCAAACGTTATTATTAGGGCTCAGGTAGCCTAACTATGTTATTAGGGGCCAGGTAGCCTAACGTTGTTATTAGGGGCCAGGTAGCCTAATGTTTTTGTTGTTCTCATGGTTTGTTAGACTTCATGTGGGTTTTGTCGGGTTACATCAGCAAGCACAAGATGATGAACTCGTCGTTTACTCTCTTAATAGTGGTAGTACTGCTATTTTATATTGAATCTATTTTTGTACGTGAACGTGTGGGCCGCTGTGCCAATTTTACAAAATGTAAGCAATGTGTCAAAAATGTAGTAATGCTTGTAAGCCCCACTGTTGCGAGCATACGTATGTTGTAAAACGATGTAATCACAAGCTTTATTGGGTTTAAAGGGCCCGGTCATGTGCCCCGCCCCCGGCCCGGCAATGACATATTCCGCTACTGTTTCCGACCCTTGACTCTGCACCACAGACGTGTCCGGCCCTGGGGCGACTTAGGGCGTCCGTTGAGTGTAGACGGTTTCTTGGAAGCTGCCGTGTGGAGGGAGGATTAGGGTTAGGGTTAGGGGGCTTGGGGCTCCCAGGCTTCATGGACAAACGTGTGATCTCAGGCTCTGCTCCACCAGAATACATGATGTGCTTTACGAACAGCATGTTGGAGCCTTGTAGTTCTTGTCAAACGTTTCCATGGTAACGCCTGGTCCATGTGGTTGGCTTCAGCTGTTCTGAAATGAGGAAAACATGAAAAAACATAAAAATCTTTACTCTCAGTAAAGACGTCAAAGCCAAAGTAAACCCCCCCCCATTTTTCATGTGTTGGTATTCTAAGTGCGGACCATTTCTCACACAAAGGATTTATTAATTAGCGTGTCTTTCTTCTATTTTGGCAGATTAGCATCATGCCAGGACTGATTGTCAGGTTGTAGAAGGAATCCAGCAGCACTGTGAAGGTTCAGGAGAAGTAAACAGGTGGGCAGGTATGATAATGCTTTTCTCTACTTTTAATGCAAATTAGGCAGCAGTGCTTACTTTCGCCAGCAGGCTGGAATAAATCTTTTTAACATTAAGTTTTAAAAAGTGACATCCCAGTAGAAGAAGAGGAGAATGAAAGCAACATTGTTTGGTAAGTGTTTGGAGACAGTCGGGTCCATGTTACAGCTACGCTTCAGTCTTCTCTGGTCCAACCCTGTCAGTCCTTCGGCTGTAATTATCAGATTAGTTTAGACTCCATCTCGAAGTGGAGGACGTTCAGACCTTCTACAGATGACTTGTCCTGTATTTATAATCTTTTTTCCTCTGAATTTTAGTTGTGCTAACTTAAAGCTTTGTCCTTTGTGTTTTTTCCCATCAGAAAGCCTTGACCGAAGCTTTCAGGTAAATTTGTTGAATAAAGTCAGATCTTCAAATTATGTGTTTCTTTTCTAATTTGCCAGCTGTCTATTTATGTTGCAGTGAACAGAATGACTTTCAGCCACTAAAGGCCTTTTATCCTGTTAAAGAGACAGATGTCAAAGCGCTGGTAGCCCAAAATAAATCAGCTCAGATGTTAGCTGTTCCCAGATGTTTGGAGGAAGTCTTTCTTCTCTTTCTGTGGTGTGGAGGAAATTTTTAGTTGATTTATTCATCTTGTAATTTTGTTCATTTTATTTGTCTTTAATAATATGTTTAAAAGTGACTTGTCTTTCTTAACTAGACCAATACACATGTCTGAGAAAAGGCAAGCACGGGGGTCAGCTGTGATTCATTGATCAAGGAAACACAGGCAGGGGGTCAGCTATGATTCTGAATAAATTAATCCTAAATTCAATTAACATCAAGTAACTAACTTCTTGATCAAGGAACTGTATAATGTCTCTAAATTCAATTATCAGTCTGTTCTAAGACAAATGTCCCTTTGCCCTCACCACCACCTGCTGTGTTCCACTCTGTATGCAAAAACCTGTAGAAGAATCAACACCTTTTGTCTCGGTATAAAAGAAAACGCCCTCTCTGTAAAGACAGAGTCCTCATTCTGCTGACTGACTGCTCTCCTTATGCTGCATAAGTTTGTTTCTTTTCTCTAATAAATTCTATTTTGATTTTCTCATTGAGATCGGATCTTACTTTTTCCACAACAGTGGCTGAACATAAAGATACTAATAAAGATATTTATTGTGACAGTTCCATCACAATAAATAGATGTTTTTGGCTTCCATTGACAAAAAAAAAGTAATTATTTACACATGTAACATGTAAAATAGAAATAACTGACATGTTTGCTTGTCAGGTTCGGCAACTACAGTTCACTGATTGTTGATAATTAACTAAATTAGCCATCAAATGCTCCTCTGTTTGTTTTTCATTTGCACCAATCACTTTTCCAGCCTTTTGTTGCTGTTGTTCCAATGTTTAGAGACATGTTGCTGCCGTCAAAGTCAGAATGAGCTGATACGTTCATGAAATGGTAAAGTGTCTCAGTTGTTGTTGACTGAAGCCCTTGAGCTGAGGGGTATACTACGAAGCAAGTTCGACACAGCCAGGCTTTCTTTGGGTGAGCTGGCTTAACAAACCTGAAACTCGCGATCAGAGATAACCGGTACCACGACAGTGGTTATCAACTATCTTTGTTAACCGCGGCTTTCTGCTTTCTGCTCTGTGCGCGTTCACACGAAAGGGGGCGTTTGACGCGTCATTTGACGCCTCTTCCGGATCAAATGGATAGATGGCGGTCCGTATATTTCAGTCAGGAGGAACAGGTTTTAATAATGCAGGGCTATGAGGATTTCAAAGAAATCTTTACGGCCAAAAGCAATACTGTTGGTGCGAATAAAGCCAGAGAGGAGTGCTGGCAAAAAATTGCAGATCGTGTAAATTCGTAATGTGACAGTGCGAGGTCCTGTCACTGACCTCCGATTCATCACGTGTCCTGGCTACATGGCTCAGGGGATATGCCTTTGGCTGACTGGCAATTATGCGTGACTTGCACCCGGGAGTCTGGGGATCAAACCCCGCCCGGGCCCTCTGTAGCGTCTCTTGCCACAGTAAATTATATTTATTTCACCACTTAATACACCTTAATTAATCTCCCTCCCTCTTTTAGAGCGCTTAAACTTTAAACTTAATGCAGCAGATTTAAACATTATGTGGGTCTGACTGTCCCATTATGGATGATAAATAAAAATCACTTTAGTTTTTTGCTAAATCTATGTGGAATTAATTTAAGATTTAATATTATCTGTGATACCAATATACGTTCACCGGCCACTTTAATAGGTACCCTATCACCCTGGGGAATCTATGAATTATATTACAACATTTCACATGAAATTCCACGTCACACTGATTATCAATATAATGGACTATTAATTTATGTTACCTGCGATTTAGTAAAACGCTTCTTTTATTTGAAGCGTGGGCAGATGGCCAAGGAATACTACAAACATATTCAGCAGTTCAGTAAGAGCAAGTACAACCTTTATTCCAGTATTCTGGCTCAGATTTTCTGCATCACCAACTGAATGCATGTAGGTTCCCGCGGCAAAGAAACGCAAAGAAACGCACACCGTTTGCTCTACTGTGAGCGCACGGCCAATATCTGGCTCTAGCAGATTACAAATGTAACGTATTCCCTCAACTGGAAATCTCTAGCGTTCATAGAGAATATGGTCATGGGAAGCCAGCGGATCAGTCCGGTCTCTGAATACTCTCTTCCAATCCTCGCACAATCCTGGCGCTCAGGTCAACTGGATTGGGTGAAAGTAAAAGGGGGGCGCTTTTTAGAGCCGATTTGAGCCTAAACTCTGCACATAACCTGCTCCGGACCAGGTTAAGATTGCAGAGTAAGTTACCATGGTGATCTAGCCAGGTTAAAAGAGAACCACCTCCGTGGTACTGGAAATCCTGGCTTTAGACTCAACATACCTCGCTAACCCTCTAATCTCGCTTCGTAGTATACCCCTCTGGTCATTAGCTTTAATGCTAACATGTTGAATGTTATGGATTCTATTGGTTCCACTAAAGTGAAGGTTATCTCTGGAAGGAAAAAGTCTCCATGGAGAATCTCCACGCTAGTAAAAAATGATAAGAGGGAGTGTCAGAAAGCTGAGCGCAGATGGAGAAAAACAAGTTTATTATGACATCTATAAAGAGAAACTTTAATAATTTACCACTGAGGAATGCGAGAAATTTGTATTTTTCTGACATCATCACTAAGAACAGTCACAGCGCACGGGCCTTATTTCCTACAGTCAATTCAATTCAATTCAGTTTTATTTGTATAGCATCTGTTACAATGTCAATTGTCTCTAGGTGCTTTACAGAGACCCAGATCATGACCCCTGAGCAAATATCATTAACTGAGAATATAATATTGAATCCTAAACAAGGATAATAGCAGGTAAAAAAAACTCCCACAGAGGGAGAAAAAAACCTTTAAGCCAAACAGTGGCAAGAAAAAACTTTAAGAGGAAGAAACCTGGACCAGGACCTGGCTCATATGGGGGGGACCTTCCTGATGAAGACCAGCTGGGTAAAGAAAGAAAAGAGGGGAGAGACAGGACAGAGAGAGGAGAGCACACAAATGACTAAATATAATGATCATATAAACAGATGCAGGGAGCAGCACTGGGATGAGATGTTCAGAGGACTAGATCACCTGAGCTTCAGCCTCTAGTGGTCAGTAGAGGAAGAAGGTGGGATGGTTGCAACTTGTTTGGAGCAGATCATTTTGACCGTCATTACAACAATCTTTTTTTTACCTGCCTTAAAAATGATAAATTAGAGGAGGTAGAAGAAAAAAAACCATCTATCGAGCAGAACAGTCAGTTAACAACAGTTCATGTTGATGCTACTCACAGCAACATTTCTGAAGGAGGAACATTATCAGTTCAACCTAGAAACACCAACAATTTTCAGGTTGACAAACGCTTCAATAAGACTGACTTTGAAATAAAAACTTTTAGAAGTTCTTACCTGTTCATCACTTCTACGTCAACAAGTGAGACATTAAAGAGTTGTATAGGGTCTAATTTTCTGCATTTTGATTTTTTGTCCTTGCTGAAGACCAGGATGTAATATCTGAATAAACTTAGACTTAAGTCTTTTGTTCTTATTCCTCATTTCTAATCAATGTGCTGATTGTTTTCATATGTTTTTGATAACCATTCACACAAACGTTCATACAATTGCAAGCAGCATGTTGAGCCTCTTTTCTTCGCTTCTTTCTTTCCTGCAGAGCATATCTGATATCAAGGCCGTCAAAACAGGTACAGATTTATAATAATTTAAAATGGTTAAACCAACAAAACAGATGTAATGCAGGTACATTACAGATGACCAAGGTCTCCGCGTCAGACAGAGGGAGAAATTTTTCTTCATTTGTGGAGCTGAAACTCGTAAAGACCAGATGTAATTATTGATTCAGGCTGAATGTGCCAGCCGGTGCAGCTTTGTTAAAGAAAATGTTTGTTTTCTGTAACAGAAGCACCAAGGTGTGCTGTGAAAAAGAGGTTGTCTTATGGTAATGATTATACACAATCTGGTGCATTAAAGTTCAGTTGGACTGGAATATAAATGTATTATTTCATTCATGACACTAAAGAAATTTTACTTTTCATCTGTCTTTGGAAAAACGTCATGTTTATGCACTTTATGTCAATAAAACCTGCATATATACAAACCATTTGGAATTAACACTTTAGCATTATTTGTCATAAAATGTGATCAAATCTTTAGTGAAATCACAATAACTGACAAACACACTGAAGAAATCAGAGCAGAATAAGTTTTCTGTTGAACAAGAAGCCTCTGATCACCAGTAGAACCTGTCAATGAATTTAGTTCATAAAACAGAACTCATTTATCTTAATTGATGGGAATGTTGTAACTTTAAGCGTCATGTTATGTTTCTTAAACATAAGTGTTAAAAGAAATAGATCCTCTGGCTGTCAGCATCCAGTGGCATCCTCCTTCTCAAACAGAGGAGCCACTCCTCTGAAGGACTTCAGCCATTACTACAGTACATATGCCCTAATGTTATGTGATAGATCAGGGATTCCCAAAGTGTGGTGCGCGCACCCCCAGGGGTGCGCAAGCTGCCTCTAGGGGGTGCGCGAGATGAAAAATGTAATGGCGTTCTGATAATTTTTTTTGTTTTCACACAATAAAGATGTGTAAATAAACATTTCCTTTGTAAAATTTTAAATCAAAAACTGTAATTTTAATGAATAAATAAATGCAGGCTATTCAAAATGCACGTCATCTTAAAGTGAAGCGTAGAAGAAGAAGTTATATTCTTCTACCACTGCATTTGCACCTAGCTTGTAGCCTCTACTTTATTCATTCTCGCGATTATGCTCAGTTGGCTGAAATCAGGGAAAATATCTTTATTGGAACTTTATTGGAATAGAATTAAAATTACTGGCGCTCAAATTTTATTTCCATAACCTGTGTTATGATGACGGGTTGTATTAGTTCCACAGTCATTTAAACTTGCTGCAATTTTTGTTCAATGTTCAAAATATTCTAACATTTTCCTCCACCTATCTGCTTTCTGCCACTGAGTCTGAGCATGTCATCCATCCTCTTTGCTCTTAAAAGTGGAAGCCTGCGCATAACTTTTTTTCATTATATTGGAACTGTGTTACAGTGTTTCACTTTAATTTAAATGCGAGAGCGCATTGTTGTGATTGTGATTATTATGTTATATGTGTGTTCTGGTCATTTTAGCATGAATAAACATGGCAACTTTAATATGGCTATAATAGAGCTTGTTGCGTTTTTTTTAAGGGGTGGGGGATCGGGGGTGCGTCAACCCGGTTGAGACATAGGGGAGCGTGCCTATGTTCCCTCAGCCCTATGTTCCCTCAGCCCTATGTTCCCTCAGCCCTATGTTCTCTCAGCCCTATATTCCCTCAGCCCTATGTTCCCACAGCCCTATGTTCCCTCAGCCCTATGTTCCCTCAGCCCTATGTTCTCTCAGCCCTATGTTCCCACAGCCCTATGTTCCCTCAGCCCTATGTTCCCTCAGCCCTATGTTCCCACAGCCCTATGTTCCCTCAGCCCTATGTTCCCTCAGCCCTATGTTCTCTCAGCCCTATGTTCCCACAGCCCTATGTTCCCTCAGCCCTATGTTCCCTCAGCCCTATGTTCCCTCAGCCCTATGTTCCCTCAGCCCTATGTTCTCTCAGCCCTTTGTTCTCTCAGCCCTATGTTCCCTCAGCCCTATGTTCCCTCAGCCCTTTGTTCTCTCAGCCCTATGTCCCTTCAGCCTTATGTTCTCTCATTTCTAAGGTTTTATTTTTCTTTCCAAAATTAGGCCCTATGTTCCCACATTTCCTCTATCAGCAATTTGCATCAGATTGTATCCCCATTTCTGCCAATTTGGTCAATTAGTCAATTTGGGCAGCACGGTGGCTTAGTGGGTTGCTTACTGTGTTGCCTCACAGCTAGAAGGTTCCTGGTTCAAACCTTGGCAGGGGCCTTTCTGTGTGGAGTTTGCATGTTCTCCCCGTGCTTGCGTGGGTTTCCTCCGGGTACTCCGGCTTCCTCCCACAGTACAAAGACATGCATGTTAGGTTAATTAGTAATTCTAAATTGCCCGTAGGAGTGAATGTGAGTGTGAGTGGTTGTTTGTCTATGTGTGGCCCTGCGATGGACTGGCGACCTGTCCAGGGAGTAGCCCTGCCTTTCGCCTGTAGACGGCTGGGACAGGCTCCAGCAGATCCCCGTGACCCTGCAGAGGATGAAACGGGTATGGATAATGGATGTCTGTCTGTGTCTTCGATTCTGTATGTTTTTTTTTTCGGTTAACTTTTTTTTAGTTATGCGCTTTGGGTTGCACCCAGTACATGTTTAAAGGGATGGTTCAGAGTAATTTCAACCTAGGGTCCTGCACCATGACCTCGTGCCAAATGCCCTCCAGAAGCTAGTTTTCCCTTGCTCAATCAGTGGCATCTTGAGAGAAATCTTGGAAATGAGGGAACAAAGGGCTGAGGGAACATAGGACTGAGGGAACATAGGGCTGAGGGAACAAAGGGCTGAGGGAACATAGGGCTGAGGGAACAAAGGGCTGAGGGAACAAAGGGCTGAGGGAACAAAGGGCTGAGGGAACATAGGACTGAGGGAACATAGGGCTGAGGGAACAAAGGGCTGAGGGAACATAGGGCTGAGGGAACAAAGGGCTGAGGGAACAAAGGGCTGAGGGAACATAGGGCTGAGGGAACATAGGGCTGAGGGAACATAGGGACTAATTTTCAAAATTTTCAGTAAAAAAAAAATTCTTAGAAATGAGGGAACATAGGGCTGTGGGATCATTGGGCTGTGGGAACATAGGGATGACCCCGGATAAAACTAGATTATATTAGATTAGATAAAATTAGATTAGATTAGATTGAATAAAACTAGATTATATTAGATTAGATAAAATTAGATTAGATTAGATTAGGTTAGATTAGATAAAACTGGACTATATTAGATTAGATTAAATTAGATTAGATTAGATAAAACTAGATTATAATAGATTAGATTAAATAAAATTAGATTGGATTAGATTAGATTGGATAAAACTAGATTATATTAGATTAGATAAAATTAGATTAGATTATATTAGATTAGGTTAGATTAGATTAGGTTAGATTAGATAAAACTAAACTATATTAGATTAGATTAAATTAGATTAGATTGGATAAAACTAGATTATATTAGATTATATTATATTAGATTAGATAAAATTAGATTAGATTAGATTAGATAAAACTAGATTATATTATTTTTGATTAAAATTAGATTATATTAGATTAGATAAACTAAAACTAGATTATATTATATTAGATTAGATAAAATTAGATTAGATTAAATAAAATTAGATTATATTAGGTTATTTTATATAAGATTAGATAACATTAGATTAGATTGGATAAAACTAGTTTATATTAGATTCGATTATATTAGATTAGATAAAATTATATTACATTAGATTAGATTAAATTAAATTATATTAGATTAGATTGGATAAAACTAGATTAGATTAGATTAGATAAAATAAAATTGGATTAGATTAGATAAAACTAGATTATATTAGATTAGATTAGATACAACTAGATTAGATTAGATTAGATTAGATTAGATTAGATTAGATTGGATAAAACTAGATTATATTAGATTAGATAAAATTAGATTAGATTAGATTGAATAAAACTAGATTATATTAGATTAGATAAAATTAGATTAGATTAGATTAGGTTAGATTAGATAAAACTGGACTATATTAGATTAGATTAAATTAGATTAGATTAGATAAAACTAGATTATAATAGATTAGATTAGATAAAATTAGATTGGATTAGATTAGATTGGATAAAACTAGATTATATTAGATAAATAAAATTAGATTAGATTAGATTAGATTAGATTAGGTTAGATTAGATTAGGTTAGATTAGATAAAACTGGACTATATTAGATTAGATTAAATTAGATTAGATTGGATAAAACTAGATTATATTAGATTATATTATATTAGATTAGATAAAATTAGATTAGATTAGATAAAACTAGATTATATTATTTTTGATTAAAATTAGATTATATTAGATTAGATAAACTAAAACTAGATTATATTATATTAGATTAGATAAAATTAGATTAGATTAAATAAAATTAGATTATATTAGGTTATTTTATATTAGATTAGATAACATTAGATTAGATTGGATAAAACTAGATTATATTAGATTCGATTATATTAGATTAGATAAAATTATATTAGATTAGATTAGATTAAATTAAATTATATTATATTAGATTAGATTGGATAAAACTAGATTAGATTAGATTAGATTAGATAAAATTGGATTAGATTAGATGAAATTAAATTAGATTAGATAAAACTAGATTATATTAGATTAGATTAGATACAACTAGATTAGATTGGATTAGATTAGATTAGATTGGATAAAACTAGATTATATTAGATTAGATAAAATTAGATTAGATTAGATTAGATTGGATAAAATTAGATTATATTAGATTAGATAAAATTAGATTAGATTAGATTAGATTAGGTTAGAATTAGATAAAACTGGACTATATTAGATTAAATTAGATTAGATTAGATAAAACTAAATTATAATAGATTAGATAAGATAAAATTAGATTGGATTGGATAAAACTAGATTATATTAGATTATATTATATTAGATTAAGATTAGATTAGATAAAATAAAATTAGATTAGATTAGATTAGATTAGATTAGATTGGATAAAACTAGATTATATTAGATTAGATTATATTAGATTAGATGAAATTATATTATATCAGATTAGATTAGATTACCTTAGATTGGATAAAACTATATTAGATTAGATTGGATTAGATTAGATAAAATTAGATTAGATTAGATGAAATTATATTGTATTATATTAGATTAGATTAGATTATATTAGATGTATGTAATTTAAGTAGCTTTGAGCTCTTTTCACCCAAAAAATTAAGGTTTATTTCTTCTCTTTCAGATGATGATTTTTTAAAATTAAAGTGGACATTATTTAAGTTAACAAAGTAATAGTGCAGGGTTTCTCAACGGGGGCAGTACCGCCCCCCAGGGGGTGTTCTGAACCTTTAGAGGGGGCGCTGGAAACGTCAGGGCTGAGAGGGGGCGCTCAGGCACAAATGAGGAGCGCCACGCCCTGAGAACTCTATTTTAAACTTCCATGGTTTCCCAAGGCTGCGATGGACTGGCGACCTGTCCAGGGTGGGCCCCTGCCTTTCGCCCGTAGACGGCTGGGATAGGCTCCAGCAGATCCCCGTGACCCTTCAAGGATAAAACGGATATAGAAAATGGATGGATGGATGGTTTTCCAAGGTTTTTTTATAGTGTAAATCTACTTAAGTTTCAATGAAATGATGTGCTCAGATTTCCTTTCAAAGAATGAAGCTGCTGTCTGAGACCAAAACCCCGAGTCTGCTGCTTCCATGACCCGGTAAAATCTCCTTTTCTCTCTACGTCACAATCAGACGAGCCGAGCGGGATCGGTCGCTATAGTAACGCGATTTGCTGCTCTACACTGACCACTTAAGTATTATACTTACTTATATACTAATATACTACTACTACTACTAATAATAATAATAATAATAATAATTAGGGGTGTAACAGTAAACAAAACTCTCGGTTCGGTACGTACCTCGGTTTTGAGGTCACGGTTCGGTTCATTTTCGGTACAGTAAGAAAACAAAATGCAAAATATAAATGTGCTAGTTGTTTATTACACACTTTTGTGCTTTTAAAACAACATTAGCCTATACAAAGCTAGAATTTTGCTCAAAAATATAAATACAATATTCTGAAATTAGATATTTTGAAAAACAAAATAAAAATAATATTGGCTCAGACTTTTTCTTAAAGAAAATATCCATCTGATGTGCAAAATTGTACAGTTGCAACACTGAACAGTTTCAAGTTGTTGCTCAGATTAAATAACATGAATAAGGCTCAGACTGTTTATTTAAAAGCAAATCATTGTATTTTTTCATAAAGTCCCGGTATGATTTTCTGGCTAAAATGTGGACGAGAAGGTAATTGATATCGGGGCTCAAATACTTTTATCATGTGTTTGAAGCCAGCGTTTAGGGTGATTAGGGTCTTAAATCTGCAGCTATAAAACACAACTTCGGCTCCCCGGTGAAATATAAACAGGGACAAAGAGAAGTTGATAAAACCAAAGTGGTTTGCCGACATTGTTCATCCGAGATCGGGTATGTTTCTGGCAACACGTGTAACCTGTTAACTCATTTGAAACGGCACCACCCCAGCGTGAACATCGCTACAAAAAGAGAAAGACGACTGTAGTACAAACACAGCTTCCCACCACATTTAACACTATGTCGCGGGAGGCTTATTGCCAATGCTAGCGGCATTAGCATTAGCCACGACGTCCGCTACAACTGCTGTTTGTTGTGCTCCATGCGGTCCTCTACATGTACCGTTACACCCCTAATAATAATAGTATTATTTCCATGTAATTTCCATTATTTCTATTTCCACAAATTAAAATCCATGCTTACACAGACCCACACTTTTTTTTTTTTTTTTTTTTTGGGGGGGGGGGGGGGTGCGTTAACTGCATCATGGTGGCCCAGGGGGGCATTTGTTCAAAAAAGGTTGAGAACCACTGTAATAGTGGAAAAAATTAACAACTAGAACCCTGGAAATTAAATTTAGTATACACTGAAAAAGTAGATTATATTTGAAACAGAAGAAATAATCTCAGACTTCCTAATCTGAGATTAAAATCTTGACGGAAAATAGAAGAGTTTGCAGAGCAGCACCTCTGTTAAAGAACAGGAGAAAGAAAATAAGTTCCTCTACTGAGGAACTGCATTAATTATGTCAATTACTGCATTAATGATGTCAATAACTGCATTAATGATGTCAATAACTGCTTAACCATCAAAGTCCAGTTATATTCGGTTTTAAGAACAACATTAATAATTCAGTCCATAAAAAACAAATTCTGGACTGCAACAACATTTTTGATCCTCTTCGTTCAGCTATTTAGAACAGAACCTGCGATCAGAGATTCTGGTTTCCGGAACACTGCGTGGGTTGCCAATTCCGCTTTTTATAAGGGACTTTGGGGTTTCTTTTTTTTGTGAGCTTGCTTTAAAAAAAAAATCAGAAGTGGTGGTTTGCAGGTTTTGGGGCTTGTATTTCAGTGTTGTGACTTGTTTATAATTTTCCCCGTACACTGTCTCCCCTTTTACCTGCATACGATAATCCATCAATGATGCACCAGGCACACAGCGCAGATCTGGCGACGGCTTGTTTTCGAGGTCCAGGTAGCTTATTTGTCTGGCAACAATTCCCTCCTCAATAGGCTCCGTTCTCCAACAACCTGTACAATCTGTTACACTGGCCAACCAATCTAAATTCAAACTGCCATAATGTGTGTGTGGGTGTGGGTGTGTGTGTGTGTGTGTGTGTGTGTGTGTGGGGGGGGGGGGGGCACTACAAGACACACATAGGCCTACAACACACAGATAAGGTGTATATCTCTGTGCAATATGATATGGTTATCAAATTAGAGGGTTATTTTCCAAAAAGTATATTGGGGCAGGGCGCCAGGGGCAGAAGGGGTACGAGGCAGAGCCCCCCCACATAACCAATCCTAATTTAACCCCTGAATATAGTGTCATTGGATATTATTCACAGCGATCCAGTGATGAGGCCGTCCAGTGGCTTGGTGGTCAGCGCTGTTGTCTCACAGCTAGAAGGTTTCTGGTTTGAACCTCAGCAGGGGCCTTTCTGTGGCGTTTCCATGTTCTCCACGTGCTTGCATGGGTTTCCTCCGGGTACTCCGGCTTCCCCCCGCAGTCCAAAGACATGCATGTCAGGTTAACTGGTGGTTCTAAATTGCCTGTAGTGTTTCTGAGTGTGCACCACTACGATGTTGTCATGACAACCCTGAAGGGAATTTCCATGGGAGCTCCCTCACGTGGCTTTTCAATGTGACGTCATTGAATGGCACGTGACAAAAGTAGTATATAAAGAGGTCACACACTGTCCAACCTTAGTGGGTCCCCTCGGGGAACCACGGGGAGCCTGGTGGCTGGATGGCACCGGGACCGCTGCTATTGGCAGCAGACGGTCCCTCTACGCGCGCCAGATCCGCACCGCACTCTCCCTTGGCTTGCCAAGGGATTCTAGTGCTCCATCTCCCCGGCCCGTACGTGCGCCCCGCCGTGGCCCACTCTTTTAAAAACTCTTAAATATCACCCCAACCATCCACGCACGCACCGCCACCATGCACCACAAACGGTCAATTGGCCACTGGTCACGTGGTTTCTCCATTTTCAATCAAATCTACTACATGCTGTACTGAGACGCTCCATCTAGTGGCGCAGATGTGTAACGACAATAGAAAAGTCTATTCCTGGATTATAAGACAACCCCCATTTTTGAGAATATGATTTCTAGAATCAAATATCATCCTATGTATATTCGGGCCGATACGGTGATCATTCATATTAGACATTTAATGGGGTGACATCATCTTGTGGTTTCTGTGGGCGTATCGGGCGCATCGGGGGATTTTCAACTTTTCCTGCTTCAGCACGTGACAGCCAGTCGAGTTGCCGCTACACAGCTACAGCTAGCCACAGCTAGCCACAGCAGCTATAAACGGATTCAGAAATTTAAAGCAGCGGGTTATCCGTGTAGTGAGCACAGTGGCGTCAACAACACCAGGTGCCGCGGCGCACCTGAGTGAGTCAGCGTGGCAAAACCAGTCCTAGAGTAGCCCCTCTACAGGAAACGCTCATCAAACCTCTGACAGTCTGTGACCAGTTACTTCAGCTGTTAAAAGTCTGTTTCTATCCAGAGCCGCTCCATAAATCCTGCTTCTCTCGACGGAGACCAGAGGATGGATCTGAACCCTCAGTCTCAGAGCTGCTTCGCTGCTGTGGTTGTGTAAATCACTCGTTCCCTCAGATCATCAGATACGACTCCACACATCCCTCTTCCTCTGTTATCTCTCAGCGGGGGGCTTGTTCAGCTCCACCAGAGGGGCAGACGTTGCCATCTGATTGGTCTGCTTTTGTTTCATATCTCTGCGCTCCACTTATCTCGGGGCTCAGACCCGCTGATTACTCTGAGGGGGCTTTAGCTTTTTTTGAAAACTTCAAAACTCCCAGAAACAGAGGAGGCAGGTAGAGTTCATCCGAGTTTAACGTTCCTCACATGTTTCCTTTTCATCTTTTTTGCATCAGACCCGTTCAGGTGTAAAACAGAGGGAGAACAACACCATCTGCTGCCGTTGACCTCCGAGCAGCTCCAGCCTCAGCTCTCCTGTGCAAGCTAACGTCGACAGTCATCTTTGTCGAGGAGTCGCTCGCTCACTTCCACCTCCCACATGTTCCTGTCGCATGAATCAGAGCGCACCCACGGGAAAAAGACTCCCAGCTCCCAGAAACCACCGCTCCTTTAAAGCTCAACGTTGTTTTTTTTTTTTTTCCGTTTCCGTTTGAGCGCAGACAGAAGACAAGACGAACGAGCCGACAATAAAGATAATGAAAAACAACAGAACAAAGGAGGAGGAGGATGGAGGCTTCAGAAGAGACGACAGAGTAGCAGCAGGAGGTGAAGATGGGTCAATGGAGGGGGGTGGCGGAGGGAGACGGGAGTTCAAGAGGAGGTGCAGCGACTGGGTGATGAAAGCAAGAAATGGAGCTCTTTCATGAAGTAAAATAGTGGTTTTGTTCTCGCCTGTGTAAATCCACCCAAAAACAGTCAAGCAGAAGCTAAAATTCTCTTTAGATTCTGAGTTTTATTTGTAAAAACTTGTTTTTTTAATCATTCACCCTCAGAAAAGTTGACCCTATTCTGCCAGACCAAAATTAATGTTTTACAGTTTCTTCAACAAGAAGGGACTCCTTGAACTCTTCTGTCACACCTACGGCTCACCTCACCGCTGTCCTCCAGCTCTCTTACATGTCCTGCACCTTTCCACTCTTCATCCTCTTTCTCTGATCATACTCTTGCACTTCCCTCATACCACCACCAAGTCTCCTTGTCTCCTTTCCTACCAGATGACACCCCAACCCCTCTCTTACCAGGCTTCCTGATCACATTAGCTGTTGTCGTCCAGTCACCTGGAAGCTCCTCCTGTCCATCCAGAGTCTGTCTCAGCTCCTCTGAAAGCCACTTAGTTCTCTGCTCTACCTTCGTCCTCTTCATCTTTCTCACCACCAGAGTCATCCTCCACACCTCCATCCTATGCTGTCTGGTAAGACCCCTCCAAGTCTAACCAGGCCACCAACCAACCACATTCAAATTCAAATTCAAAATACTTAATTAATCCCCCAAGGGGAAAATTCAAGTTTCAGTACACCAGGAAAAATCTGGTGTACTAGGGGAGCTGCTAGCGTCCAGCGCTCCTTTTCATGCCAGGTCCCGTGGTCCGAGTGCTAACTCCAGGTAACAGCTGTTAACAGCCGTTAAAACAGTTAACAGCCGTTAAAACCAGTATATCTCCATAATGATGACAAGTGAGATATCTCCAGGTCAGAGGAGGAAACACCGATGAACCAAACCGTCTCCTCTGGGAAGACTGAGCTCCATTCAGTCCAGCAAGCGACGGAGCCGACCGTCCCAGAGCCCGGTTCATCATGCGGACCGGACCAGGCCGTTGTCGTCTCCCCCAGCGGTGCTGGGCCCCACCAGGTCACCAGACGGCCCTAGCCAGGTCAGCTGACCCATCCGGCGTGTAGACTGCTGGACGGGGGCAACATGCCGCCGCTGCTACGTCGGGGGCTCCCGTCCCGGCTCCGTGACGCTGCAGCCCGGATCCAGTGGCGGTGGTTGCCGCGGGTAGCAGTTCAGGACTACATAGCTTAGCTTTCCCGAACCGGCCTCCAGCGACACCTTCCATGTCCGCGGCGGCAGGTCTCCACCAGCCGCAAGAGGACCGATCCACCCCCTGCAGACAGTATGTAGACATCCGACCGCAGAGCACCACAAACCGGACACAAACTGGAGCGTCCAGCGTAGCAGAGACAAGTCCCGGAGCAGCAGCGAGAAGCCTCCATGCCAGGCGTCGTCCAGGCGTCGTCCGGGCAACAACGATACCAACGACAACAACAGAGCTGCTCAGTCCACCCGTCTGCAGAAACCAGTGACATCACAGAGGGTCTCCTGTCTCTTATCCACCCTGTCCATGTCTTGTCCAGCTCCAGCAGTGAGGCTGACAGAGGAAAGATGGACTTTGGAGCAGCAGGACTCAGAACCAGCTCAGTAATAGTGTTTGCTGTTGCAGCGCACCGACAGCTTTTGTTTTGTAGAAAGTCAGTTCTGCTGACCCTCATGAGACCCACCAACTCCACGATGATCCCTGCGGGACCAGAACCCACCGTAACTCTGTCCTGGACGTGTTTTAGCTGTCTGATACCGTGAAGAGGTGATTACCAGGCATGTGAAGCAATCATCATCTCCTGACCTGCATCTGTTTTTCTGGTTTTTCTACGATTATATGTGTCACAACTCCTGCATCCTCATCTTCATAATTACTGCAGTCTGATGGCTTTTATCGCTGGCAGAGTTGCTCAACGTGATCCACCACAACCTCATCTGAACCTCCACTTACTGTCAGCGTCACTGTCATCACCTTTTTAAAGGTTTTTAACATCAACCAACATTTGAAGCTAGTTGTTCGTACAATTCATCTGCAGAGTCAGAAAACTTTATTGGTCCCTTGCACATGCAGTTTTAGACATTATATTTTAGACGTGTTCTTGAGTCGGTCACGTCACTACGCCGTCACATCTGTTTCTCCTGTCGAGCCTCGTCCCTGGCGCACAGAGATTTCTCCAGATCCTCCACACCTCCGTCCATCTTTACTTCTGAGAATCTCTGCTTCTGTAAAATGCTCTTTTTTTTATACCCAATGACGGTGCAAATGTGTTGAAAACTATCCCAGTTAGTGGCAGATGTTCCACCAGGTGCTCTTTTTTTAGTGCAACTTACGTTTCCAGCCTTTAGCTTTTCAGAGACGCATTGCTGCCGTCAGAGTCAAAGTTAGTGACTGTTTTTCATGTTTTCCACATGTTTTCAGTGGCAGTGTGTCAGGTATGAGTCACAGTGTCGTTGTGTTTGCATTTCAGAGTTGTTGTATTTATGAAGAAAAACGTCAGGAGAAGCGTCTGTGTATGAGTGAATAAACAGCAGACTGGTGATGAGGCTTCACACTCCAGCGCTCCTCCATGATAAGGTCATTATCTCCTCCCCACAACAGTAAACAGACTCCACGTTAAACTCTTCAAACACAAGCTGATATTCAGTCCTGAAGAAGCTCAGAAACGCCTGGAGGCAGAAAAGTTCCTGCGACCTCATCAGGGACCCAGACAAGCAGTTTATCAGGGGTCACGTGTACTAACCTCACGTTCACACTAAAGAGTCTGGTTAGTTTAAAACTGAAATCACTGTAAAATCCACCTTTGAAAGTTCATTAGATGTCCATCAGGTGACAGCAGTTATCTGTAGACGTGTCTCTTCAGCCTTCGACTGTCTGACAGCAGATACACTCATGTACATTGTCGTACTCTGGCGGTTGTAGAGAGATCAGACAGTTGAAAAGTTGGTGGTGCTGCTTTAACAGACCGGGGGGGGGGGGCTGCTCCTGTATCACCATGACTATGTGAGACACAGTATGTGAACACAATGTGGAGCACATGTTGTTACATCATCGACCCCCAGATCTGCTTCACCTCCACAGTGCACCACACCCTTCCACTCCATTTTTACTTTTACTATTTTTACCAGAAGACACAGGACCAGATTAAATATTTTTCCTGCCCTCAACTTCAGAAAGGAGTGATTCCAGTTCACACATGGTGAAACGTCTCTTTTCCACTTGTTTTTGCTGTTCCTCTACTGACCACTAGAGGCTGCAGTTCCTCTACCGACCACTAGAGGCTGCAGTTCCTCTACCGACCACTAGGGGCTGCAGTTCCTCTACCGACCACTAGAGGCTGCAGTTCCTCTACCGACCACTAGAGACTGCAGTTCCTCTACCAACCACTAGAGGCTGCAGTTCCTCTACTGACTACTAGAGGCTGCAGTTCTTCTACCGACCACTAGAGGCTGCAGTTCCTCTACTGACCACTAGAGACTGCAGTTCCTCTACCGACCACTAGAGGCTGCAGTTCCTCCACTGACCACTTGCGGCTGCAGTTCCTCTACTGACCACTAGAGACTACAGTTCCTCTACTGACCACTAGAGGCTGCAGTTCCTCCACTGACCACTTGAGGCTGCAGTTTCTCTACTGACCACTAGAGCCTGCAGTTCCTCTACTGACCACTAGAGACTGCAGTTTCTCCACTGACCACTTGAGACTGCAGTTCCTCTACTGACCACTAGAGGCTGCAGTTCCTCCACTGACCACTTGAGGCTGCGGTTTCTCTACTGACCACTAGAGGCTGCAGTTCCTCTACTGACCACTAGAGACTGCAGTTCCTCCTCTGACCACTTGAGGCTGCAGTTCATCTACTGATCACTAGAGGCTGCAGTTCCTTTTAACAGGTAAAAATAATATTAAATCTCAAATGTATGGATAATGTTTTCTGAGTGAAAGCTGTTCAGCTAGTTGACCTTAAGCACTGTCTTGTCTTGACTTCTGAGCTATGAATAAAGATCTAATATCACATAATTATTGTTGTTTTAAAGAATATTTGACTTGTTTTGCTGTTGACTCTATGAAGAAACCACCGTGACTAGTTCTGGGTTCATCAGGAAGGGTTTCAGGACTAACCAGGAGACAGCATCGAGACGTCTTATATCTCATCAGCTTCTACATGTCATCAGCTTCTGTCTTCAAATCTGAATCTGATCTGTTCAGGTATTTAGAGCGACGAGGGGCTGTTTCCCACAGTGGCTCAGTTTCCATGATCTCATCCAGAGCCATAAAAAAAACGACGCTACAGAAGTCTAAGAGTGTCGTCGTATGTACTTTAGCGGTAACACGACTAAACACGACTTTTGTAACATGACTAAATGACTAACTGATAAAACTTTTTTTTTCTAAATCACAAAAGAAGAAACAACCTGTAAAATCTTAATATACAACCTCCAGTTGAAAAATGAAATCAGTCTTTCATCTTTTTGTTTCCTGATCTGCAAACAAATGCAGTTCCAGCATTGATCCTCAACTTTCTAGAACTTCCTCAGAGCTCCATTTATGAAAATCCAGTTAATGATTCTCCATTACACAGAGACATCTGCGCTGAACTGAGACCAAACAAAAGAGCGAGCACAGCAGTGTGAGCTGAACAAAGTTAATCAGATGCCGATGTGGACGACAAATGACCAGGAACTGATTAATTGGGTATCACTATGAGCTGCTGGCAGTAACAGAGGGATGGACGTCCTGAACGGCTGCTTGCCTGGGTTTATTTGGGTGGTTAACTTCTGCCATGTTAGCACAAAGAGAGCCTTTGCATTTTTTTATCCTGTAATAACCTCATAAATATGACAAATAACACCACTTTACTTGTCTTTCTGAGCACCTGCACGTGCCTGGGGGTGGTGCGGGGGCAGCGGTGGGGCGTCTCATTGTGGTTCTGGCCTTCTGGGTGCCCTGCCTGGCCCTCCTGTCAGTGGACGTTTGTCTCGGGGATGTTTGCCCCCCTGACCTCTCGGTTCGGGGGCAAGGGGTCCTCTTGGGCCAGTCTGGTCCTGGGCGATGGGAGTTAGCTGGAGTTTTCTCAGCCGCGGGAGGACTTGAGGTGGACTAAGATAAGGAGAGTGGTGATGGTAATAATGGTAACAGTTTCCTTGGTACTTGGGTAACTCACATGTGAGTGTACGGACCTTTTGCATGTGACGTCACGCACTGCAGCCGCAAAGCTTGCCGCCGTGTTGGAGTGAAGACAAGGTCCTTCAGCTGAGCCGTTTACCTGTCGCATGTGTAATCTATCGCGTTCAGGTGGATAGCAAACAGTCCAAAAGCATGGTTCTGAGCTGTGTAGCTGTTGGCAGCACAGGCTGCAGAGGAAAGGGATCAGGATCATCGTTCCACAGATTTCCAGCCGACGTAGAGCGCCGAGCGAAGTGGATCATTGTGCTCTGGCCCGCTCGTGGGGGTGGCGTGAGGGGGGAGTGGCGGCCGGCGGGAGCAGGTTGCGTGTGTGGCAGATGTTTTGTTGGGGGTGTGTGTTTTCATCTGTTTCGGCTGATTGGCTGGCTGTTTTTAGCATTTGGATGCTCTTTGGTTGGAGGACTTGTGTTGTTTTGTGGGTGGTTCTGCGTGGTTGGCCGGGTGCTGGGTGGGTGGGAATATGTGGGACAACAACCAGCACATGCATGCCTGTGGCAGGGTGCCCTGTTGCTGCTCGCTCGGTCCCCAGCTGATCGTGCGGAGTTATTTGCGGGATGGCATGGGTCTTCTGATTGAGGATTGTCCGGGTGTTAGGGTCAGGGTTAGGGTTAGGGTTAGGGTTAGCTGGATGGTCGGTTGGTCGGTTTGGGCGGATGGGGGCATGCGCCTCCGGTGGGGTGCTTGTTTTGTCTGCGGCTTGTTCTCGCCGGTTGCCGCTATTTCCTTGTGTCGTCCTCGCGGGCGCATCGGAGTGCGAACCGTATAACCTGCACAAAGACTATGAGATCGCTTACGCCCTAGTTTGTTGTTTTCACTCCAATATGGCGACTGCGCTTTGTCGTCAAGGTGTGTGTCGCGTGGCTGCGGGAGGTCTATATGGGCACAGACACATTTATTCTTTACACCCTTCCCCCAACACCCCCCCCCCACCCCCCCCCCCCCCCCCCCACTGTCAACACAATCACACACACACATCATTTTACAGAAGTGAATCAGCTGTTCTGCAGGAAGGAGCACAACACGGTTTTAAAAGTACTGCTCCGCCACATGTGGTCATCGTCGTATCGAGAACATCTTCTGCCGCCATGAGGAAGACACAGCCTTCTTCTCTGAGTCCTTTAACATTAAGGATAACATGAGCACTTAAGGGGGCTCCTCCTGTAATTAAGCCGATTAGTGCTCAGGAACAACGGTGGGATACCTGAGGGACAGATGAAAGATGGGATACTGCATCCAAACACAGCCATGCTGAAACCCGGCGCCGCCTCCTGCAGCGTCTGGGGAACCGTGTAGATGAGGCAGCTGCATCCAGGAGGACGGAGAGCTGCTTGATGGCGTTAAAACATCAGCATCATTAGGAAGTGGTTTCAGGTGGTTTCAGGTGGTGGACAGATGCTGTTAATGGCTCAGCTCCACATCACACCCAGGTGGGCCACCATTCGTTTATCTGCTGTTTCTTGAGCGCAAGAGTTTTTTTTTATTTACAAAATAATCAATACAAGTTCTGATCATATCAGTTTGAAACAGTTAGCCTCACATCTTTTTGATCTTTACAGCGTAAATGCAGAATTAAGTGTTCATATTACAGGCCAGAAGAAGTAAAGATAAGCATAAACAGCGTAAACAACACTTAAACATGATTAATTATGTAATGACAGGACGTCTAAACCCGACCGGAACAGAAAGCCAGTGAGCAGAAACAGGCTGCTGGAGAAACACCTCCATTTCTGAGTCTGGATCTCAGAACTGGCTCGGTTCTAGCCAGCAATGCTAAGGCTCAAGTCCCAGCCATCCTACTCAGCCATCGTAGTCGCACCAGAGGACCTCTGCAGCGCTTTAGAAGGGACCGTCCGCTCTGCCCCGTTAAAAACATGCATGGACTCTACTCTGGCATCTGATCGCAGCTGAACCGGGTCAGTTTACGGAGCTGGCAGGAAGTCAGATGTGAGAAAGTCTTACAGAAAGCCATGAATTCATCCACAGACATCATGTGGACCTGTAGAAGCTGTGTGTTAGAGCTGGGCCATTTAACCTCCAAACAATATCTCCATTTATTGAACATAATATCTCAATCAGGATTCATGACAGATTTGATTTATTTTCATTTGATTTTTTCCTTGTTTTTGCAATGACTTGGTTTTTGCTTCAAATGTGCTCAAATATTAAAACTGGGATATTTTTCTAGAATAGTACAAAACTTTGGTTTTCACATAAGTGAAAGGAAACACTCACTACCCACTACTAGCTGGGTTGGACCCCTCATCTCCTTCAGTCAACACCTTGTTTGTCCTTCTCTGGAGATCAAAAACATGTCCTGGGTTTAGTCAGATCACAGTCCTACAGATATGTTGAAGGAATCTTAAATACTTCCGGACTTTTAGCCACTTCTGGAAGATTGTCTGGTATTACATCAACTCTAGCTGGAAGTCATGCTTATTAAAACTCATCATCGTAATAATTCTGTGAATCGCCCCCAGCAGCGACCCGACAAGCTTTTTTCAGGGTTGTCATAACACTGTCATTCTGTGCTTGTTTCAGTTCATTAAAACAAACTGAGCTCAATGGGGTCTTCTTGTTTTGTTTTACTGCTAAAAGAATAGTCAGAAGCTTTGAAGCAGCAGCCTTTCATCGCTCACAACCTTCAGTCTCTTTCAGTCAGATTCCTGTCAGTTCATTAAAGATACCTTTTATTCATCTATCACAGCGGTTCCCAAACTTTTTTAGCCGCGCACCCCCTTCTAGGGGTCATCCCTATGTTCCCACAGCCCAATGATCCCACAGCCCTATGTTCCCTCATTTCTAAGAATTTTTTTTTACTGAAAATTTTGAAAATTAGTCCCTATGTTCCCTCAGCCCTATGTTCCCTCAGCCCTTTGTTCCCTCAGCCCTTTGTTCCCTCAGCCCTTTGTTCCCTCAGCCCTATGTTCCCTCAGCCCTTTGTTCCCTCAGCCCTATGTTCCCTCAGCCCTATGTTCCCTCAGCCCTTTGTTCCCTCATTTCCAAGATTTCTCTCAAAATGCCACTGATTGAGCAAGGGAAAACTAGCTTCTGGAGGGCATTTGGCACGAGGTCATGGTGCAGGACCCTAGGTTGAAACTACTCTGAACCATCCCTTTAAACATGTACTGGGTGCAACCCAAAGCGCATAACTAAAAAAAAGTTAACCGAAAAAAAAACATACAGAATCGAAGACACAGACAGACATCCATTATCCATACCCGTTTCATCCTCTGCAGGGTCACGGGGATCTGCTGGAGCCTGTCCCAGCCGTCTACAGGCGAAAGGCAGGGCTACTCCCTGGACAGGTCGCCAGTCCATCGCAGGGCCACACATAGACAAACAACCACTCACACTCACATTCACTCCTACGGGCAATTTAGAATTACTAATTAACCTAACATGCATGTCTTTGTACTGTGGGAGGAAGCCGGAGTACCCGGAGGAAACCCACGCAAGCACGGGGAGAACATGCAAACTCCACACAGAAAGGCCCCTGCCAAGGTTTGAACCAGGAACCTTCTAGCTGTGAGGCAACACAGTAAGCAACCCACTAAGCCACCGTGCTGCCCGAATTGACTAATTGACCAAATTGGCAGAAATGGGGATACAATCTGATGCAAATTGCTGATAGAGGAAATGTGGGAACATAGGGCCTAATTTTGGAAAGAAAAATAAAACCTTAGAAATGAGAGAACATAAGGCTGGAGGGACATAGGGCTGAGAGAACAAAGGGCTGAGGGAACATAGGGCTGAGGGAACATAGGGCTGAGAGAACAAAGGGCTGAGAGAACATAGGGCTGTGGGAACATAGGGCTGAGGGAACATAGGGCTGAGGGAACATAGGGCTGAGGGAACATAGGGCTGAGAGAACAAAGGGCTGAGGGAACATAGGGCTGTGGGAACATAGGGCTGAGGGAACATAGGGCTGTGGGAACATAGGGCTGAGAGAACATAGGGCTGTGGGAACATAGGTCTGAGGGAACATAGGGCTGAGAGAACATAGGGCTGAGGGAACATAGGGCTGAGGGAACATAGGGCTGTGGGAACATAGGGCTGAGGGAATATAGGGCTGAGAGAACATAGGGCTGAGGGAACATAGGGCTGAGGGAACATAGGCACGCTCCCTTTTATCCAATCTAATCTAATCTAATCTAATCTAATCTAATCTAGTTGTATCTAATCTAATCTAATATAATCTAGTTTTATCTAATCTAATCTAATATAATTTCATCTAATCTAATCTAATCCAATTTTATCTAATCTAATCTAATCTAGTTTTATCCAATCTAATCTAATCTAATATAATTTAATTTAATCTAATCTAATATAATATAATTTTATCTAATCTAATATAATCGAATCTAATATAATCTAGTTTTATCCAATCTAATCTAATTTTATCTAATCTAATATAAAATAACCTAATATAATCTAATTTTATTTAATCTAATCTAATTTTATCTAATCTAATATAATATAATCTAGTTTTAGTTTATCTAATCTAATCTAATCTAATTTTAATCAAAAATAATATAATCTAGTTTTATCTAATCTAATCTAATTTTATCTAATCTAATCTAATATAATCTAGTTTTAAAACCGTACTTTCATGGAGATCATCGAAAGTTTTAAAAAACTCTTTGAAACTGGACATTTGCAGTCGTTTCGTTTTTTTTTCTCCTCCCACTTCTGTGTCTTGACAGCATGATAAATAAAAATTTAAAAGCTTACAAGCAATGTCCCACTTCTCCTGGGAACATTTTTAATCCTCGGCCCAGCGTTTCCAGTCGGGCGGAGGATAGACCGGAGGTAGATGGGGCCTTCGTGGCTTTGAATCATTTTGATATTCAGCCACTGATCTGCAGATGGGCGGACAACAGCTGGACGCAGAGATAACAGCTGGACGCAGAGATAACAGTGGCGGAGATAACACAGGGGAGCTGGAATTAGAAGAGCATGTTTGTGTTTTGCACAGTGGGGTTCAGGAGATGACATAAAACATCTGTATTTGTACTCAGTCCACAGTGGAGGACCTAAAGGAGCTGCTGCAGGTGTGCACATACCTGAACCAGCTTCTGCAGAGGCTGTACAGCCAGAGATGCATCTGTTCCTGCTGCAGGAGGATTAAATCTTTCTGTTAAGGCTGAACGGTTATTTAACAGGAGCCATCCTGTCCTGCTTTAATTAAACCAACCAGACCCGGGGGCTGAGGAGGGGGACATTTACCTCCTCTGCTCTTATTAGGGTGTGACGGTGTGTTTCCAGCGGCGGGTAATTACAGGAGCTCAGAAAGGCTCTGCTGACCTGGAAGCATATTTACTCCACTGACCTGGATACTCTGCATGCTCACGGCCTGATTCGTTCAATTAAACCCCGTCCTCCAAGGAGGGGATGTCAGAGGACATGTTGGAAGGGTTATATGTTATATCCTGGTTGGCTGGTCTGGAGCACGGAGGGCTGCATGAACACAATGCCAAGAGGGAAAGACATCATTGACAGCCTCAAAGAAGCAATTATCAATCTAGAGCTGGTTATGAAACCACTTCCATACTATCTGAAGTCGAACCCTCTCCAGTGACAAAGATTATTAACAGGTGGAAAACATCAGAGACATTTACCAGTCATCCCAGGAGTGGACGTCCCAGCAGATTCAGGTCGGACTGTGTGATGTAGAAGCAGAGCAGCTGGTGGGCCTTCCTCATGATGATGCATGTTATGGTGATCCTGGGAGATATATCTGCATATATGGCAGATGTGCAGGCCAAGGACCATGTCATGTCCCCGGTCACTCCTCAAAAAAAGGGGAAGAGTCGCGTGGCCCTAAAAGTCTTGATGCAGAGTGACAGATCATTCACAAATGAAAAATATTCAAGACAGCAGTCAGTCATCTCTGAAAATTTTACCTCAAGGTCAGACTGAAAAAAAAAAACAACCCTCCGGGCCTCATGTTAAATGTTAAAGTCCATGACAGCACAGTTAGAAGACTGGACCAGAAATAATATGGTAACACGACTGACGTTCATAAACCTGCACCTGAACAAACCAGCAGAGCTCTGGAACAAGGTCCTATGGACAGATGAGGCCTTAATGTCCAGAACCATGTTTGGAGAAAACCAAACCCAGCATTTAAGCAGAACCAGCTCACAGCCAGTGTCAAACACGGAGGTGGACAGGTCATTGGTTTCATGGACTCCTACATGGTTATATCATTGGTCAGTCATTAACTATTCAAAATGATTTTCTGTACCTGTATCATCAGAGTGTATGCAGATGACACTCCTCTTACTCATGGTCCAGCGTGGTGGTGGAGAGCTGATAGTTGGGTTTTGTTTTGACACCTTCCAACCATCAGGCCGTTTCTATCTGTGGGGGACTGGGTTAGTTTGAGATGCTCACCAGGAACAGTCCCACAATGCAGGATATTCTGAAACATGTTTCAGCTGTGGTTCCCTCCTCTTTCAATGTTGATCTCATCATTCTTGCTTGTTTTCCTTCTTTTTTTCCCTTAATCTTTGCATTATTCTTCCTCTTTTATTTATTCTTGGTAAGTAAACGGTGAAAGCTGTGCACAACCAGGTGGTATGGAGTGATAGTTCAGTACCGTAGGTCCTACCTGGAGACACAGGAGCTAAGATTGGTTCTGTTCCAGTTCCAGCCTCCTACTTCCACCCTGGACCCTGAACTGAAGTGGACCATGAACTCCTCTGTGTACCAGAGTACTCTTGAGACACTTGTGAGTTTAAAACTCAGCTCAAATTGGGTCATGTGACAGGACTGTAATCCCCAAAAACAGCAGCATATCTACATCAGAATGGATGAAAAAGAAAATAATGAAGGTTCTGGAATGTTCTAGTCCAAGTCCAGACCTCAAACCTGATGGAAAGGCTCTGGTGGGACCTACAGAGACACCTGCATGTGTCACACTGGGTCAAGCAAGCGGATAAGAATGGACCAGAACTCCTCCAGAACCATGAGAGAAACTCATCATTTCAGACAGGAAGCCGTTCAGCGTGCTGCTACTGAAAGTGAATCTAAAGCTGTTGAATCATGGGATGTACTGATTGCTTATCTGAGATGGTGTTTGCCTGGAGTGAGGATCATCTGTCGATGGTGTGGCTGTCGATGATGGGACGAGCTGATGTCATCTTCAGGTTCCACGTGTCCCTTCATGACCCTCAGGTCATCAGGAGTGTTTCCAACGTGTTTCTCCTAGAGATGATGAAGAGAAGAAGACTTGTGTTTGACAGTAAAACAGCCTAAAAGTTGTTGTCCCTTTCCTGTTAGATGGGGGGGGGGTCCACGCCTTGGTGGAGCGCAGAGGCAGAATCTCAGCTGTGGCCCGTTTCCATCTCGGCGCCTGCTGACAGTGTAACGCACTGGTGTCTGTCTCTCAGTTTCCCTCCTTTATTCCTCCTCCCACACTTCTCACAATATTCTGCCGAGCGAGATCGAGGCGGCATGAAATGGGATCAGCAGAAGAGACAATTTCAGTCAGAGATCTCCCCTCCCCCCGTTCACCCCCGAAGAAGGATTTTCTGTCTTCATTTCCCCGCCGTCCCTCAGTCTTTCTGTAATGGCTGGCTGGCTACGTCGGTTTTTACAGCACTGGAAACACTGGTTTAATCAGACGTAGGCAGATTCACTGCAGACACATTTAGTTCTGAGGTTTTTCTGTGCGATCTGACGGCAGTGAGGATCAGAGGAATACAACCTCAGACAGCAAACAGCAGAGCAGCTCTGGGTCGTTGTGGGACGGGAGGTTCTCATCGTGGATGCGCAGCAGCTGGTGATGCCGTCAGGTCAATGTGGACCAGAACCTCTGAGGAACGTTTCCAACACCTGGTTGGATCTACGCCACCAAGAAGGAAGGCGGAGCTCCAGCCAGGTACTGAAGAGGTGGAGCTGATGAAGAGCCTCTCGGGCCCTCATATAAATGCTTTGTGGGGCATTTATTTGAATGAATGGGCTGATATCAAATGTGAGGGTTGGGAGAGACCTTCATCAGTTTAGCTCAGGGCTGATCATTTCTTCCATCTCCACTGTAAAAGCTCATTGTTATTGTGAAATACACCACATGAAGTGGCTCGGTGTGGATTAATTAGGTTTTAGATAGGATTTAAAATCACTGAAACGCTGCTCAGGGCTGTGATGTATGGGACTGCAGGGAGCTCTGCTGGAGTTCATTACCATGACTTACGCTGGGAAGCGTCCGCTCTCTGCTCTAATGGACGTTTCACTTGAATTACACCGCCGTCCTGTAAACACTAATACCTGAGCTGCAGAGCGTCTGAGCCCCAGCGACGCTGCATTTGCTCTAAACTCAAGGCGACAGGAAACCCAGGCTGCCATGCTGCAGAGCAGGTCCAACGGTGAACGTTTGTTGGCGCGCTCCTTCTGCAGCGTGGGCGAGCATCTAGATGCGTCACTCCCGTCACACTTCAGGTGTGAAGGTTAATTATCGGCGGCGCAGACAATCGCTGCCACGATGGGACGTACGGGAACAAACAAACTGTTTTTAATGGCTTCGTAAAGACAAGAACAGAAAACAATCAAATGAATCATTGAACATTTTAATGTGTTTCCATTTTCATTCTTTCTTAATTAAACTCTGCCCTTGAATAAATGATTATTCTTTCCTGCTGACAGCAGTTTAAAGTCCATATTTACACACGTTTGTTGACTTAACATTTAAGGTGAATGTCCAGCTGTTCTGGATGTGAACACATTTGTCACTAAAGTCCTCTGGTGAACAGAGGAGGTCACCTGTCCAGGTCCCAGACCATCATCCCTCCACCGCCGTGCTTGAGAGCCAGCTAGTTCTCCTGAAGTTCTAGACATGAAGTAAGAAAGCATCTACAGATGTTCCAGCGCGTGGAAAAACAAATATTATTCATATTTATCAGTGGCTCCATACTGTTGCGAGGTCAGACATTCTCGCTGCTCCTCCATTAAGGACAATGTTATTTTGCCATTTTTCTGATGCCTATCAACCGTATTTACATTACACTAGAATAACGCCGTGGAAAATATTGCTGCTGGGGACCTGCAACAGTGACTCGAGGTGTCCAGATCATTTGGAGGAGACATTTTTATTCCCTTTCCCAAACCAAAACAAACGCTGGAGAATGCAGGCTGTGGGTTAAGTTGTGTCTGTCCACACAAGCAACTGAACGTGGGGAAAGTTACAAAACACACCTACATTTACTCCAAGGTAAGTTTACTTTGTTTATTAGATGACTGATTTAACCACCGTTTAGTAAAAGTAATATGATTTAGCAGCAGGGAGGGTGATGAGTGAAAACGTTTAGAGTTTAGCATTCCGTTAGCATTCCGGCTAGCTTGCTAGCCACCTATAAGCCTGCCTCGTTGTCTACAAATATATATTATCCTGGATATTTATTTTGTTAGGTATAAGGTGAGGCTAGTGATGTTAACGTCACTTTATTAATTATATTAATACAATGCTGCAACTGTCTGATGTTAACATAGCTCTGGTGTGGGACAGACCTATGGACCAGAGCTAATGTTAACGGAGTTAGCATTCCAGAATGCTAAAGTGCGGACGTCTGCTTCACACTCTCCCTACTGTGTGGAAATCCTCAGATCAATCACAGGATCGGTGGTTAGGAATCACCTTTGCTTAGCCTTCTTCTTCTTCTTCTTCCTTACTAACAATCTTCGTGACGAGGTTACCACGTGACCTCGTCCGCCAACTTGTAGCGCATGAGTCAGCGGCCATCTAGGTAAGAGACGAGAACACCATGTGATCTGGTCTGCCATCTTGGGACCCTTCTCACATTACCACACTCACACTCACACACACACACACATCTGTAGTTTCCCGGCATACATGCATATATACTGACACTCGTTTCCATTTAATGTTTATTTGCTTATGTTAGTCTAGTTATCCTTTAGTGGTAGAAATCGGGATTTTAATTCAAGTGTTGTTCAGTTAATGCTTGTGTTAATAAATTCTGATATATTCTAATGAGAGAAGTTGTTTGTGGTTATTTTACACAGTTTTGTAACATTTGCTGGTTGAAGAGGTCTGTGCTTGGACTCACACCTTCTCTGTTGCTCTATAGCGCCACACCTGGTCACAGGCTGGCACGCATAGAACAACAGCCATTTTGAGACTGATTGTGCCATTTAGTCTTTGTTTCCTGATTTATCAGGTGGTGCCCAGTTTCAATTTATTAACTTTGTCAATACATTTCTGATTATAAACAGCTATCTCTTCAGACAGTTGGTATTAACCCCCTTCATAACTAAACGAGCACGTTATATGCACAACATAACTGGTGCACCGTGAGAGACTTTAACACACCAATTATGTTGCGGACCTTATAGGCCCAACAGGCTACTAGCACTGAAGAAAAAAAATCTGGACTACTACTTAATCTTATCTGACCTGTGAGAGCGCGCAAAGACAATTGGTTTCAGCTCCTCTAGTCCTGGTTTCAGCTCTGCTAGTCCTGATTACAGCTCCTCTAGTCCTGGTTTCAGCTCATCTAGTCCTGGTTTCAGCTCATCTAGTCCTGGTCTCAGTTTCTCTAGTCCTGGTTTCAGCTCCTCTAGTCCTGGTTTCAGCTCATCTAGTCCTGGTTTCAGCTCCTCTTGTCCTGGTTTCAGCTAATCTAGTCCTGGTTTCATCTCTGTTAGTCCTGGTCTCAGCTCATCTAGTCCTGGTTTCAGCTCTGTTAGTTCTGGTCTCAGCTCATCTAGTCCTGGTTTCATCTTTGCTAGTCCTAGTCTCAGCTCTGCTAGTCCTGGTTTCAGCTCCTCTAGTCCTGGTTTCAGCTCATCTAGTCCTGGTTTCAGCTCCTCTAGTCCTGGTTTCAGCTCCTCTAATCATGGTTTCAACTCATCTAGTCCTGGTTTCAGCTCCTCTAGTCCTGGTTTCATCTCCTCTAGTACTAGTTTCAGCTCTTCTAGTCCTGGTCTCAGCTCATCTAGTCCTGGTTTCAGCCCCTCTAGTCCTGGTTTCAGCTCATCTACTCCTGGTTTCAGGTCCTCTAGTCCTGGTTTCAGCTCTGCTAGTCCTGGTTTCAGCTCCTCTAGTCCTGGTTTCAGCTCCTCTAATCCTGGTTTCAACTCATCTAGTCCTGGTTTCAGCTCCTCTAGTCCTGGTTTCATCTACTCTAGTCTTCGTTTCAGCTCTTCTATTCCTGGTTTCAGCTCCTCTAGTACTAGTTTCAGCTCCTCTAGTCCTGGTTTCAGCTCATCTAGTCCTGGTTTCAGCCCCTCTAGTCCTGGTTTCAGCTCATCTAGTCCTGGATTCAAGTCCTCTAGTCCTGGTTTCAGCTCTGCTAGTCCTAGTTTGAGATCTCTAGTCCTGGTTTCAGCTCTTCTATCCTGGTTTCGGCTCATCTAGTCCTGGTTTCAGCTCCTCTAGTCCTGGTTCTGGTTTAGGCTCCTCTAGTCTTGGTTTAATCTCCGTTAGTCCCGGTTTCAGCTCATCTAGTCCTGGTTTTTAGCTCATCTAGTCCTGGTTTCAGCTCCTCTAATCCTGGTTTCAGCCCCTCTAGTCCTGGTTTCAGCTCATCTAGTCCTGGATTCAGGTCCTCTAGTCCTGGTTTCAGCTCTGCTAGTCCTGGTTTTAGCTCCTCTAGTCCTGGTTTCAGCTCCTCTATCCTGGTTTCGGCTCATCTAGTCCTGGTTTCAGCTCATCTAGTCCTGGTTTTTAGCTCATTTAGTCCTGGTTTCAGCTCCTCTAGTCCTGGTTTCAGCTCCTCTAGTCCTGGTTTCAGCTCCTCTAGTCCTGGTTTCAGTTCCTCTAGTCCTGGTTTCATCTCGGTTAGTCCTGGTTTCAGCTCCTCTAGTCTAGGTTTCAGCTCATCTAGTCCTGGTTTCAGCTCCTCTAGTCCTAGTTTCAGCTCATCTAGTCCTGGTTTCAGCTCCTTTAGTCCTGGTTTCAGCTCCTCTAGTCCTGGTTTCAGCTCATCTAGTCCTGGTTTCAGCTCCTCTACTCCTGGTTTCAGCTCCTCTGGTCCTGGTTTCAGTTCCTTTAATCCTGGTTTCAGATCATCTAGTCCTGGTTTCAGCTCATCTAGCCCTGGTTTCAGCTCTTCTAGTCCTGGTTTCAGCTCCTTTAATCCTCGTTTCAGCTCATCTAGTCCTGGTTTCAGCTCATCTAGTCCTGGTTTGAGCTCTTCTAGTCCTGTTTCAGCTCCTCTGGTCCAGGTTTCAGCTCAACTAGTCCTGGTTTCAGCTCCTCTAGTCCTGGTTTCAGCTCATCTAGTCCTGGTTTCAGCTCATCTTGTCCTGGTTTCAGCTCCTCTAGTCCTGGTTTCATCTCCTCTAGTCCTGGTTTCAGCTCCTCTAGTCCTGGTTTCAGCTCTTCTAGACCTGGTTTCAGCTTCTCTAGTCCTGGTTTCAGCTCATCTACTCCTGAGTTTCAGCTCATCTAGTCCTCGTTTCAGCTTCTCTAGTCCTGGTTTCAGCTCATCTAGTCCTGGTTTCAGCTCCTTTAGTCCTGGTTTCAGCTCCTCTGGTCCTGGTTTCAGTTCCTTTAATCCTGGTTTCAGATCATCTAGTCCTGGTTTCAGCTCATCTAGCCCTGGTTTCAGCTCCTCTAGTCCTGGTTTCAGCTCATCTAGTCCTAGTTTGAGCTCCTCTAGTCCTGGTTTCAGCTCCTCTAGTCCTGGTTTCAGCTCATCTAATCCTGGTTTCAGCCAATCTAGTGCTGGTTTCATCTCTTTTAGTCCTGGTCTCAGCTCATCTAGTCCTGGTTTCATCTCTGTTAGTCCTGGTCTCAGCTCATCTAGTCCTGGTTTCATCTCTGTTAGTCCTGGTCTCAGCTCCGCTAGTCCTGGTTTCAGCTCATCTAGTTCTGGTTTCAGCTCATCTAGTCCTGGTTTCAGCTCTCTGCTAGTCCTGGTTTCAGCTCCTCTAGTCCTGGTTTCAGCTCCTCTAGTCCTGGTTTCATCTCGGTTAGTCCTGGTTTCAGCTCCTCTGGTCCAGGTTTCAGCTCAACTAGTCCTGGTTTCAGCTCCTCTAGTCCTAGTTTCAGCTCATCTAGTCCTGGTTTCAGCTCATCTTGTCCTGGTTTCAGCTCCTCTAGTCCTGGTTTCATCTCCTCTAGTCCTGGTTTCAGCTCCTCTAGTCCTGGTTTCAGCTCTTCTAGACCTGGTTTCAGCTTCTAGTCCTGGTTTCAGCTCATCTACTCCTGGTTTCAGCTCCTCTAGTCCTGGTTTCAGCTCATCTAGTCCTGGTTTCAGCTCCTCTTGTCCTGGTTTCAGCTAATCTAGTCCTGGTTTCATCTCTGTTAGTCCTGGTCTCAGCTCATCTAGTCCTGGTTTCAGCTCTGTTAGTTCTGGTCTCAGCTCATCTAGTCCTGGTTTCATCTTTGCTAGTCCTAGTCTCAGCTCTGCTAGTCCTGGTTTCAGCTCCTCTAGTCCTGGTTTCAGCTCATCTAGTCCTGGTTTCAGCTCCTCTAGTCCTGGTTTCAGCTCCTCTAATCATGGTTTCAACTCATCTAGTCCTGGTTTCAGCTCCTCTAGTCCTGGTTTCATCTCCTCTAGTACTAGTTTCAGCTCTTCTAGTCCTGGTCTCAGCTCATCTAGTCCTGGTTTTAGCCCCTCTAGTCCTGGTTTCAGCTCATCTACTCCTGGTTTCAGGTCCTCTAGTCCTGGTTTCAGCTCTGCTAGTCCTGGTTTCAGCTCCTCTAGTCCTGGTTTCAGCTCCTCTATCCTGGTTTCGGCTCATCTAGTCCTGGTTTCAGCTCCTCTAGACCTGGTTCTGGTTTAGGCTCCTCTAGTCTTGGTTTAATCTCCATTAGTCCTGGTCTCAGCTCATCTAGTCCTTGTTTCATCTCTATTAGTCCTAGTCTCAGCTCTGCTAGTCCTGGTTTCAGCTCCTCTAGTCCTGGTTTCAGCTCATCTAGTCCTGGTTTCAGCTCCTCTAGTCCTGGTTTCAGCTCCTCTAGTCCTGGTTTCAGCTCCTCTAATCCTGGTTTCAACTCATCTAGTCCTGGTTTCAGCTCCTCTAGTCCTGGTTTCATCTACTCTAGTCTTCGTTTCAGCTCTTCTATTCCTGGTTTCAGCTCCTCTAGTACTAGTTTCAGCTCCTCTAGTCCTGGTTTCAGCTCATCTAGTCCTGGTTTCAGCCCCTCTAGTCCTGGTTTCAGCTCATCTAGTCCTGGATTCAAGTCCTCTAGTCCTGGTTTCAGCTCTTCTAGTCCTGGTTTCAGCTCCTCTAGTCCTGGTTTCAGCTCTTCTATCCTGGTTTCGGCTCATCTAGTCCTGGTTTCAGCTCCTCTAGTCCTGGTTCTGGTTTAGGTTCCTCTAGTCTTGGTTTAACCTCCGTTAGTCCTGGTTTCAGCTCATCTAGTCCTGGTTTTTAGCTCATCTAGTCCTGGTTTCAGCTCCTCTAATCCTGGTTTCAGCCCCTCTAGTCCTGGTTTCAGCTCATCTAGTCCTGGATTCAGGTCCTCTAGTCCTGGTTTCAGCTCTGCTAGTCCTGGTTTTAGCTCCTCTAGTCCTGGTTTCAGCTCCTCTAGTCCTGGTTCTGGTTTTAGGCTCCTCTAGTCTTGGTTTAAATCTCCGTTAGTCCTGGTTTCAGCTCATCTAGTCCTGGTTTTAGCTTAGTCATTTAGTCCTGGTTTCAGTCCTCAGTCCGTTTCAGCTCCTCTAGTCCTGGTTTCAGTTCCTCTAGTCCTGGTTTCAGCTCCTCTAGTCCTGGGTTTCAGGTCCTGGTTTCAGCGCCTCTAGTCTAGGTTTCAGCTCATCTAGTCCTGGTTTCATCAGCTCCTCTAGTCCTAGTTTCAGCTCATCTAGTCCTGGTTCAGCTCCTTTAGTCCTGGTTTCAGCTACTCTAGTCCTGGTTTTCAGCTCCTCTACTCCTGTTTTCAGCTCCTCTGGTCCTGG
>JAGFBZ010002993.1:0-19567 GCA_018398805.1 Hirundichthys speculiger
GAAACACCCATTGACCTGTCGGTACACCACTGATGATCAATCCAGAAATTCTTCTCCAAAATTCCAGTAGGTACCACATTAGTCAGCCACTATTCTTTAATGACTGACTAAGGACGGCAATCCTTTAAATAGGGAACCACCTTAACCTACCTTAACTAGGGATAGTAACACTTTAAAATTAGCCATTACTTAATTTACATAATTTATCAACCTCCTTCTCTCCAAAACAATCTTCACAGCCATGGACCCACCCAAAACACTTCAACAATGGGCTGAAGCACTCTTCCCCATGTTCTCTTCCGACCAACCATCCCAGACCCGAGAAAGCCTCAAACTGCTCATCCCCAAAATTCAAAAAAGAAAACTTATCCACGTCCTCAACCACGCCACTTGCTACGCCAAGAAACGCGATCCGTCCCTGAAACAAATACGCCTCCAACAAACTAGGAACGAAATAACGGAAATTAGACTCCAAAAAACCAACCCCCCTCTCTCAACCAAAACCACGGCCACACAAACGGCGCCCCCGCTACCCATCGTGATTAAAACGGAACCAATTGAAGACATTCCGCTAGAATCGACCCCGACTCTCTCGCAACCTCCTACCCTACAGGAGATTCTAAAAACACCTCTCAGACCTCTTGGCTCTACTCCAAAAGGCGCATACCCAATCAGGCACCAACATTATGGGAACAAGTGGAAACACTGGTCCCTTACCCCACGCCGTCCTTTCATTTTAATGGGTGACTCCAATCTGGCTAGATTCCCTACATCCAAGAGTTCCATGGTCCAAATCGATAGCTTTCCGGGAGCCAACCTCAAACATGCGCTCCACATAATTAAAAATAAAACCCCCGCCGATGACCAAACTCGTGGAGTCCTGTTATCATTCGGAATCAACGACAAAGATAACTTCCAACCCACCGAGGCCAAAGAGACACTAACCCGATTAGTTGAAGCTACCAAATCCACGTTCCCCTACGCCAAAATCTACATGCCGCTCATCAATTTTTCGGACAATCTGACTCAAAACCAAAAAACTAACCTCCGCAAACTGAACGACCTAATTCGGACCACGCATGCGGAATTAGTAGTCATCCCGCCTCTCCAGAAATCACGCTTCCAAACTATCCATGACAAAGTCCATTGGACACCATATACGGCGCAACTTCTTCTCGAACATTGGTCTCAACATTTAAACTTTTAGAGTTGGAGGAATTCCCGGAAAAACGGAACGACAACTTACCCATTCTAAATTTATCGACCACTTTAGTCCTAAACCCGACGCATGAACAACTTCTATCCAAAGGCCTCTCCTTTATTCCTTCCCACACCAAAATTCCAAAAGAAAGGGAACAATTGGAACACAACCTCCAACGATTCCACCGTCGTCTTAAATTAGCACTTTTCTTCAAAAACAAAAACTCAAAACCGCAACCCTTTCGAGCACCCTCCAATTGGGAACCCCCTCTCGCTAACCTTACAGAAGGAGTACACAAAATGATACAGAACACCCGAGAACAAACTAGAACCTTCAAATTGAGAAAAGAAAAACCAAACCTCTCCAGATCGGAAATTAAAACCCTGAAAAAACTCAAGAACTCGGACTCGATCATCATTAAACCGGCAGACAAGGGTTCCACAGTGGTCATCATGGACCGGGATGATTACATTACAGAATCCCTACGCCAACTTAATGACCGGGAATACTACCAACCGCTCGAACAACCGATTTATCCCGAAACACAATTCCTCGTTAGGCAAATTTTCAAACAACTCCACCACAAAAAGTTTCTTAATGACAGTCAACTCACCTACTTACAAGGCCCGGACACACCCCGCCCTAGGTACTTTTACCTACTACCCAAAATACACAAAGATCCCAATTCTTGGACGGTCCCCGGCAGGATTCCACCAGGCCGCCCCATCGTTTCCGACTGTGGCAGCGAATCCTACGGTTCAGCCCAATGGATCGAATTCTATTTGGGCCCCCTCTCCACCAAACATCCCAGCTACATCAAGGACACCAATGACTTCCTTGAAAAAATAAAGAGAGAGCAAATCCAACCGGACAGCTTTCTTTTTACCATGGATGTAGATAGTCTCTACACCAACATTGAAACAGACAGAGGAATGAATTCCATTCGAAATTGTTTCAACAGATACCCGGATCCTAACCGCCCTGACACCGAAATTCTCCAACTTCTCAAAATTAACCTCGACCGTAACGACTTCCTTTTCAATGACCGCTGGTTCTTGCAAATCAAGGGCACAGCCATGGGCAAAAGATTTTCTCCTTCATATGCCAACATTTACATGGCACAATGGGAGGAGGAAATCTTAAAACAATGCCCAATCCAACCCCAAATCTTTTACAGATATTTGGACGACATCTTTGGCATCTGGAATCACACACAGGAGGAATTCCTCCAATTTGTGACCATCCTCAACAACCACCACCCCTCCATCAAAATAAAACCCCATCTCCACCCAACCCAAGTGGATTTCTTGGACACTACCATTTTCAAGAATCCAGATCCCACAATACCAAAATTAGAATCCAAACTTTTCAGGAAACCAACCGACACCCAAACCCTCCTCCACAAACACAGTTTCCACCCCAAACACACCTTTTTGGGAATCGTAAAATCCCAAATCATTCGTTACAGACGAATCTGTTCCCTACCAGAAGAAGCAGAAAGGGAAACCGAATTGCTCTTCCAAAATCTTAGGAAAAGAAAATACGCTAGATCGTTACTAGCCAAGGCCAAAACTCACCTAAACAAAAGGACCAGTACCACAAATCCCACCAGAAAAATCCCCCTAATACACACGTTTTCAACGACCACAACCCATCTCCATCATTTCCTCCAAAAAGAGTTCCGAAAAACCCAAACGCTCGATCCGTCTCTCCAAAATCTTGAAATTCTCTCAGTTTTCCGAAAAAACCCAATCTCAAAGACCTCTTAGTTAAATCAAAACTAAAACAGGATTAGATAAACAGTTGAACAGTTGAGGTTTTCTCCTGCTAGAAGGTAAGTGCATCCTCCTTTCCTCCAAAATTACTCTCTCTTTGCACCTTTTCATATGCATCCTACACATAGACACACCAAAGTACCCTTTGGAAATGAACAGATATCCAAGGGATTCACCGAATCCCAATTGCATACACCAGACAACCAAGGGCCCTCCACAGCTCACCTGCACTCATTTAACAACATCCTAATACTCTCTCCAGATACACTCCTCCTACATACCTACTCTCCTCTCCCTACAATTTCCCTTAAAACCCCCCCTACCCCTTCTCCCACCCCCCTTTTTTTTCCTTCTTAACCCGCCTGACCTTTGGTAGGAGGGTCCCCCCATATGAGCCAGGTCCTGCCCAAGGTTTCTTCCTGTTAAAAGGGAGTTTTTCCTTGCCACAGTTTGGCTACAAAAGTTTTTTTCTCCCCAATGGGAGTTTTTTTACTTGCCATACTTATTGTGTTCTTCTTTCAGGTTTGCTCGGGGGCCAGGCTCTGGGCTTTCATTTGATACTTTATATTTTATATTCAATAAAATTGTTTGTTAAACCGTACCTTTCTCTCAGACTTTTTGTTTCACCTCACCCGCACTGACACTCAAGGGTTGTTCTCATCCCACCTACATACATCCTACACACAAAGGTATTCCATTACCTATTGCATTCATCCTACAACAACCATTTTTGGTTTTTCTTGTTACCACAAGAAAAATTCTCGTTCTATTACACACTTCACTTAGCACAGATTCTCAAGGGGACACACCCCATATACTCTCTTTCCACAGACAAGGGCTTCAAGAAAGCCCATTTACATACATCTACTAACAGGTTTACAATACAAATATTTTTTCCAGACGATTTTTTCACCTCACCCGAACTGACACTCAAGGGTTGCTCTCATCCCACCTACATACATCCTACACCCAAAGGTATTCTATTACCTGTTGCATTCATCCCATAACAACCATTTATTTTTCTTGTTACCACAAGAAAAATCCTCGTTTTATTACACTCCTCACTTAGTACAGATACTCAAGGGACCACACATCCCATCTACATTCTCTCCACAAACAAGGGCTTCAAGAAAGCCCATCTACATACATCCAATAACAGGTTTACAATATGAATTTTTTGCCAGATTTTCCAGTGGAGTCCAATTTTTTCGAATTTTTTCAGGTTTTTTTTGGGTTAAAGTTTTTTGAATACTCACCTTACTCCTCTTCCCTTACCCTAGGTGCATACCTTTTCTCTAACCCTACCCTCCTCTTATCTCTCACCCTATACCTCCGAACCCTCCAACCCCATCTCCACCCTTAACCCCACCCCCGAATCCTTTTCTAACCCTAACCCTAACCTCTACCCTAGACCCTTACCCTACCCTTACCCTACCCTAACCCTACCCTCCTCTATCCCACCCTATACCTCCGAACCTCCAACCATACCTTACCCCCACCCCCGAATCCTTTTAACTAACCCTAACCCCACCCTGACCCTAACCCTAACCCCACCCTTCTCCCACACCCCCTGACTCTACCCCCACCCTTATCCCTAACCCACCCCACCTTTAACCCTAACCCCACCTTTAACCACACCCCTTAACACACTATCCCCACCCCCACCCCTATTCCTAACCCCACCCCTAACCCTAACCCACCCTTACCCCTAACCCCACCCCATTCCCAACCCCTGACCCTTAACCCTAACCCCACCTTTTACCTTTACCCCCATCCCCACCCTTATCCCTAACCCCACCCTTTCCCTAACCTTAACCCCACCTTTAACCCTAAGCCCACCTTTAACCCCACCCCCTGACCCTATCCCCATCCTCACCCCCCTGTCCCTAACCCTAACCCCACCTTTAACCCCGCCCCCTGACCCTATCCCTTACCCCACCCACCCTTATCCCTAACCCGTACCCCACCCTTAACCCCTAAAACCCCACCCTTATCCCTAACCCTAACCCCACCCTGACCCTTAACCCTGACCCCACCTTTAACCCCACCCCCCCCCCGACCCCATCCCCACCCCCACCCCCTATCCCTAACCCCAAACCCTAACCCACCCTTATTCCTAACCCTAACCCCACCCTTATTCCTAACCCCACCCTCACCCCATCCCTAACCCCACTCTCATCCCTAACCCGTACCCCACCCTTAACCCTAACCCCAACCCCACCCTTATCCCTAACCCTAACCCCACCCCTAACCCTTAATCCTGACCCACCTTTAAAACCCCCACCTTTAACCCCACCCCCTGACCCCATCCCCACCCCACCCTCACCCCTATCCCTAACCCCACCCTTATTCCTAACCCCAACCCTCACCCACCCACCCTTATTTCCAACCCCACTCTTATCTCTAACCCACCCTTAACCCTAACCCCCCACCCTTATCCTTAACCCCAACCCTAACCCCACCCCCTTAACCCTAACCCACACCCCTGACCTTTATACTTAATCCCACCCCAACCTCAACCCCCTTACCCTAACCCCTACTCTTTTACCCCACCGTACCCCACCCTTAACCCTAACCCCACCCTTATCCCTAACCCTAACCCCACCCCTGACCCTTAACCCTGACCCCACCTTTAACCCCCACCCCCTGACCCCATCCCCACCCCCACCCCTATCCCTGACCCCACCCTTATTCCTAACCCTAACCCCACCCTTATTCCTAACCCCACCCTCACCCCATCCCTAACCCCACTCTCATCCCTAACCCGTACCCCACCCTTAACCCTAACCCCACCCTTATCCCTAACCCTAACCCCACCCCTAACCCTTAATCCTGACCCCACCTTTAACCCCACCCCCTGACCCCATCCCCACCCTCACCCCTATCCCTAACCCCACCCTTGTTCCTAACCCCACCCTCATCCCTAACCCTAACCCCACCCTTATTTCCAACCCCACTCTTATCTCTAACCCCCCCACCCTTAACCCTAACCCCACCCTTATCCTTAACCCCAACCCTAACCCCACCCTTAACCCTAACCCCACCCCTGACCTTTATACTTAATCCCACCCCAACCTCAACCCCCTTACCCTAACCCCTACTCTTATCCCTAACCCTAACCCCACCCCCTGTCCTTTACACATAGTTCTACCCTTAACTTTAAGCCCCTGACCCCTACATTTAATCCCACCCCCTAACCCCACCTTTACTTCCTTACACTAACTCCTAACCCCGACCCTATTCCTTAACCCCACACTGACCTCTGACCCTAACCCTTACCCTTTAAACCTAACCCCACCCTTTACCCTCTAACCACAAGGATGCGGGGACATTCTTCCAAATCCTAAAACACATAGTGGTTTTCCTTAAAAGGATTACCTAACACCCCACACAACACACCCCATACTCACTTGCACCACACGCTCCAAGAATTGGTGAATACACGATGTAGGTGCCTCAACTGAGTTGTAGCTGAGTGCAATCAAAATCCTGCCTTCACTCCCAACGTGTCTCTGTACACAGGGAACGCAGGTACGAACTTTAGGGTTCGTTTACCAAACCTAACCCTAACCCTAACCCTAACCCTAACCCTAACCCTAACCCTAACCCTAACCCTAACCCTAACCCTAACCCTAACCCTAACCCTAACCCTAACCCTAACCCTAACCCTAACCCTAACCCTAACCCTAACCCTAACCCTCTGACCCTAACCCTTACCCTTTAAACCTAACCCCACCCTTTACCCTCTAACCACAAGGATGCGGGGACATTCTTCCAAATCCTAAAACACATAGTGGTTTTCCTTAAAAGGATTACCTAACACCCCACACAAACACCCCATACTCACTTGCACCACACGCTCCAAGAATTGGTGAATACACGATGTAGGTGCCTCAACTGAGTTGTAGCTGAGTGCAATCAAAATCCTGCCTTCACTCCCAACGTGTCTCTGTACACAGGGAACGCAGGTACGAACTTTAGGGTTCGTTTACCAAACCTAACCCTAACCCTAACCCTAACCCTAACCCTAACCCTAACCCCTAACCCTAACCCTAACCCTAACCCTAACCCTAACCCTAACCCTAACCCCTAACCCTAACCCTAACCCTAACCCTAACCCTAACCCTAACCCTAACCCTAACCCTAACCCTAACCCTAACCCTAACCCTGTCCATAAAAATCTAAAGTGATTAGTATTACTATTATTAAACTAACTAAAAAAATGTTTTTAATTCTTACAAAGATAGGACTAAAAGGATTTGTACATAAAATAGACGAACAATACTTTATCCCAAAAAGAGAATCACAGGAATAGAAACCTTTTTTTCCCCAAAAAATTCCAATTGATTTTAGACTAAAAATCAACAAGCCTGAGAAATTTGACCAAAATTACTATAACTTTAACCCCTAAAAAATTTTTTTACTAATTACCATGTGGAACTTTTAAAGATTGACACTAATATCACCTTATGAATTACTTCCAAAACCGGTTTAAAAAATAGCCCCACTCTAGAAACAATCCTAGTCTGAATCCTACCCTAACCTATATGGCGGACCCACTAGACAGAAATTTAATCTCTAATTCCTCCCCATATTTAAAGCTTATTGACCTGACCTTTTTCTTAGCCCCAATCTTATAGCCCCCCCCCCCCCTTTTTCTTTGACCCCTAACCCATTCTCCTCTTTAGCCTCCGACCCTCTTAGCCCTAATCCTGGCCCTTCTTTTAGCCCCCTGACCCTTCTTTTAGTCCCCTTAGCCCTAAAACTAGCCTCTTCTCTAACCCTCTTTAGACCCCTTAGCCCCAACCCTGGCCCTTCCTTTTACCCCCTCAGACCCTGACCTCTAACCCTAACCCTTCCTCTAACCCTAAACCCCTCCAGACCCATAGCCCTAAACATGACCATTCTCTAACCCTCCTCACACCTCTAACTCTGGCCATTCCTGTAACCCTCTCCACACCCCTTCCTCTAACCCTAACCCTTCCTCTAACCCTAGCCCTTCCCCTTCCTCTAACCCTAGCCCTTCCCCTTCCTCTACCCTAGCCCTTCCCCTTCCCTAACCCTTCCCCTTCCTCTAACCCTTCCCCTTCCTCTAACCCCCCCCTTCCTCTAACCCTACCCCTTCCCCTTCCTCTAACCCTAACCCTTCCCCTTCCTCTAGCCCTAACCTTTTCCCCTTCCTCTAGCCCTCCCCCTTCCTCTAACCCTAGCCCTTCCCCTTCCTCTAACCCTAACCCTTCCCCTTCCTCTAACCCTAACCCTCCCCTTCCTCTAACCCTAACCCTAACCCTAACCCTTCCCCTTCCTCTAACCCTAACCCTTCCCTTTCCTCTAACCCTAACCCTTCCCCTAACCCTTCCCCTTCCTCTAACCCTAGCCCTTCCCCTTCCTCTAACCCTAGCCCTTCCCCTTCCTCTAACCCTAGCCCTTCCCCTTCCTCTAACCCTTCCCCTTCCTCTAACCCTTCCCCTTCCTCTAACCCTTCCCCTTCCTCTAACCCTTCCCCTTCCTCTAACCCCTACCCCTTCCCCTTCCTCTAACCCTAACCCTTCCCCTTCCTCTAGCCCTAACCTTTTCCCCTTCCCTCCCCCTTCCTCTAACCCTAGCCCTTCCCCTTCCTCTAACCCTAACCCTTCCCCTTCCTCTAACCCTAACCCTTCCCCTTCCTCTAACCCTAACCCTCCCCTTCCTCTAACCCTAACCCTAACCCTTCCCCTTCCTCTAACCCTAACCCTTCCCTTTCCTCTAACCCTAACCCTTCCCCTTCCCCTTCCCCTTCCTCTAACCCTAACCCTTCCCCTTCTCTAACCCTTCCCCTTCCCCTTCCTCTAACCCTAACCCTTCCCCTTCCTCTAGCCCTCCCCCTTCCTCTAACCCTAGCCCTTCCCCTTCCTCTAACCCTCCCCCTTCCTCTAACCCTACCCCTTCCCCTTCCTCTAACTCTAACCCTTCCCCTTCCTCTAACCCTCCCCCTTCCTCTAACCCTAGCCCTTCCCCTTCCTCTAACCCTCCCCCTTTCTCTAACCCTACCCCTTCCCCTTCCTCTAACCCTAACCCTTCCCCTTCCCCTAACCCTTCCCCTTCCTCTAACCCTAACCCTTCCCCTTCCCCTAACCCTTCCCCTTTCTCTAACCCCTAACCCTTCCCCTTCCTCTAACCCCTACCCCTTCCCCTTCCTCTAACCCCTACCCCTACCCCTTCCCCTTCCTCTAACCCCTAACCCCTACCCCTTCCCCTTCCTCTAACCCTAACCCTTCCCCTTCCTCTAACCCTAACCCTTCCCCTTCCTCTAACCCTAACCCTTCCCCTTCCTAACCCTAACCCTTCCCCTTCCTCTAACCCTAACCCTTCCCCTTCCTCTAACCCTCTCCACACCCCTAACCCTTCCCCTTCCTCTCTCCACACCTCTAACCCTAACCCTTCCTCTCTCCACACCCCGAACCCTAACCCTTCCTCTCTCCACACCCCGAACCCTAATCCTTCCTCTCTCCACACCCCGAACCCTAACCCTTCCTCTCTCCACACCTCTAACCCTAACCCTGGCCATCTAACCCTAGTCCTTCCCCTTCCTCTAACCCTAACCCTTCCCCTTCCTCTAACCCTCTCCACACCCCTAGCCCTTCCTCTAACCCTCTCCACACCCCTAGCCCTAACCCTGGCCATCTAACCCTAGCCCTTCCCCTTCCTCTAACCCTGGCCATCTAACCCTAGCCCTTCCCCTTCCTCTAACCCTAACCCTAACCCTTCCCCTTCCTCTAACCCTCTCCACACCCCTAGCCCTAACCCTGGCCATCTAACCCTAGCCCTTCCCCTTCCTCTAACCCTCTCCACACCTCTAGCCCTGACCCTTCCCCTTCCTCTAACCCTCTCCACACTTCTAGCCCTGACCCTTCCTCTAACCCTAACCCTAACCCTATCCTCTCCACACCCCTAGCCCTAACCCTGGCCATCTAACCCTAAACCTTCCCCTTCCTCTAACCCTCTCCACACCCCTAGCCCTAACCCTGGCCATCTAACCCTAGCCCTTCCCCTTCCTTTAACCCTCTCCACACTCCTAGCCCTGCCCCTTCCCCTTCCTCTAACCTTAACCCTTCCCCTTCCTCTAACCCCTAGCCCTAACCCTGGCCTTCCCACACCTCCAGCCCTAACCCTGGCCATTCCTGTAACCCTCTCCACACCCCCAGCCCTAACCCTGGCCATTCCTGTAACCCTCTCCACACCCCTAAACCTCACAGAGAACAGTGATATCCTACTGAAAGCCAGCCAGCCTTTTCACCCTATATCCTAGCCCTAACCCTAACCCTATATCCTAGCCCTAACCCTAACCCTAGAGCCATGGACGGGATGTGCGGTCATGTTTCTACAGTCACTCTCTCCCGGTGTGGACCTGCTTACGGGGGTAACTTTGGGGGCTTTCACCTTATACCCTTAAGGCCTGAACTGATCTTGATTCTAAACCTAACCTTAACCCTAACCCTGGGCCTAACCCTAACCCCAACCCTAAGGTGTGGAGAAGTACAGACCTTGTGAAAATGGAGGGACATGCATAGATTCACCTTCACCTCTATGCAAATGTCGTCCTGGATTCATCGGTCCTCTCTGTTAGCACCCCGATCCATGTTATCGATCACCGTGTTTAAATGGGACAGCCTGCAAGAGCGAGGTGGTCAATGATATACCATTTTCAAAAAAAGAACACTTCCGGATGAACGAATACATCAAACTTAATAAACTTTCTGTCTAAATCTAACCCTCCGCCCTCCCTCTTCTTCTCAAGAGGTAGGGGGGAGCCAGGATACACCTATCCGGTGCGGCTGTGTCCACAGGTTATCTGACCTGCCACAGTCGATTCCTGGTCTCTCATCCTCTCTCCCCTCCTTTTCTCTTTGGGGCAAGCCAGGATACGCCTATATTGGGCGCAGCTGCTTCCACAGGTTTTTCGACCTGCTGCGGCTGGTTCCTGATCGCTCATCCCCTCTACTTTCCTCTCTTCCGTTATTTATCTCAAAACATCCCATGTGCGACACACAGCTATTGGAACCCTGAGTGACATGCGCCGGCCCGTGCCCTGCCTTTGGCTCTCTATACCAAACTGCTTCGGTCATTGGACTGTCGTGGGGAGAGTCATCGAGATAACACTCAATACCTAACCCTAACCCTTTTCAACCAAATACATGTATGGGGTCAGAAAAAAGTCGACTTTTTTATAGGTGCCTATCGACTCAAAATGGTCTGAAACGTGCTCCTAAATAGGTCCCACAAACCATCATTGGCCCGTGGCACTTGGTAAAATTTTCACATTTTATCGCATCAATGCATTTCCTATGGGAAAACTTTAACGCCAAATATCGCGAGATCCGTACGTCCTAGAGACTTGGAACCAACTTCCGTCTGCCATAATTCGACCACGCTGAACACGCCCATATGTGTATCATCTCTGTGCGACCTTCCGTTCCCGAGATACAGACACTTGATGCCCAAAAAAGGGGCGTATCTCCGGACAGGAAGCTCGGACAGACAAACGGAAGACGTCATTGGAAAGCCCGACCCTGAAAACGGGGGGGTGCGTTAAGGTTTCAAGTCACTACGACCTTCCTATCAAAAGTTATTCAACTTTTAAACCCACATTCCAAAGTGGTTCATTGGTGGCAAAACTCTGTTAACCTAACCCTAACCCTAACCCTAACCCTAACCCTAACCCTAACCCTAACCCTAACCCCCTAACCCTAACCCTAACCCTAACCCTAACCCTAACCCTAACCCTAACCCTAACCCTAACCCTAACCCTAACCCTAACCCTAACCCTAACCCTAACCTACCCTATAACCCTCCCCCTTCTCCCCTTCCCCTTCCTAACCCTCCCCCCCCTAACCCTAGCCCTTTCCCTTCCTCTAACCCTAACCCCTTCCCCTCCCCCTTCCTCTAACCCCTAACCCTAACCCTCCCCCTCCTTCCCCTTCCCTAACCCTAACCCTTCCCCTTCCCCCCTAACCCCTTCCCCTAACCCTTCCCTTCCGCTAACCCTAACCCCTTCCCCTTCCCCCTAACCCTTCCCCTTTCCTCTAACCCTTCTTAACCCTTCCCCCTTCCTCTAACCCTAAACCCTCCCTAGCCCCTTCCCCTTCCCCTCCTAACCCCCTAACCCCCTTCCCCTACCCTACCCCTTCCCCCTTCCCCTTCCTCTAACCCTCTCCCTAACCCTAGCCCTTCCCCTTCCTCTAACCCTAAACCCCTTCCCCCCTTCCTCCTAACCCTAACCCTTCCCCTTCCTCTAACCCCTTCCCCTTCCTCTAACCCTTCCCCTTCCTCTACCCCTAACCCTCCCTAACCCTAAACCCTAACCCTTCCCCTAACCCTAACCCTTTCCCCTTCCTCTAACCCTAACCCTTTCCCCCCTTCCCCTTCCTCTAACCCTCCCCCCCCTAACCCTAACCCTCCCCTTCCTCCTACCCCCTCTAACCCTACCCTTTCCCTCTCCCTTCCTAACCCCCCCAACCCTAACCCTTCCCTTCCCCTAACCCTCCCCCTAACCCTTCCTCCTCTAACCCCTAACCCTTTCCCCTTCCCAACCTCTAACCCTAACCCTGCCATCTACCCTATCCCCTTCCTCTAACCCTTCCCCTTCCTCTAACCCCTCCACACCCCTAGCCCTTCCTCTAACCCTCTCCATCCCCCCTGCCCTAACCCTAGCCCTTCCTCTCTAACCCTAACCCTTCCCCTTCCTCTACCCTAACCCTCCAAACCCTAAGCCCTTCCCCTTCCTCTAACCCTAACCCTAACCCTTTCCCCTTTCCTCTAACCCTCTCCACACCCCTAACCCTCCCCTCCCCTCCCTTCCCTCTAACCCTAGCCCTTCCCCTTCCTCTAACCCTCCCACCCTAACCCTAACCCTTCCCCTTCCCACCCCTAACCTTCCCCTACCCTTCCTCTAACCCTAACCCTAACCCCTTCCCTCCACCCCCTAGCCCTAACCCTGGCCATCTAACCCTAAACCCTTCCCCTTCCTCTAACCCTCTCCACACCCCTAGCCCTAACCCTGGCCATCTAACCCTAGCCCTTCCCCTTCCTCTTAACCCTCTCCACACTCCTAGCCCTGCCCCTTCCCCTTCCTCTAACCTTAACCCTTCCCCTTCCTCTAACCCCTAGCCCTAACCCTGGCCTTCCCACACCTCCAGCCCTAACCCTGGCCATTCCTGTAACCCTCTCCACACCCCCAGCCCTAACCCTGGCCATTCCTGTAAACCCTCTCTCCACACCCCTAAACCCTCACAGAGAACAGTGATATCCTACTGAAAGCCAGCCAGCCTTTTCACCCTATATCCTATCCTAGCCCTAACCCTAACCCTATATCCTAGCCTAGCCCTAACCCTAACCCTAGAGCCATGGACGGGATGTGCGGTCATGTTTCTACAGTCACTCTCTCCCGGTGTGGACCTGCTTACGGGGGTAACTTTGGGGGCTTTCACCTTATACCCTTAAGGCCTGAACTGATCTTGATTCTAAACCTAACCTTAACCCTAACCCTGGGCCTAACCCTAACCCCAACCCTAAGGTGTGGAGAAGTACAGACCTTGTGAAAATGGAGGGACATGCATAGATTCACCTTCACCTCTATGCAAATGTCGTCCTGGATTCATCGGTCCTCTCTGTTAGCACCCCGATCCATGTTATCGATCACCGTGTTTAAATGGGACAGCCTGCAAGAGCGAGGTGGTCAATGATATACCATTTTCAAAAAAAGAACACTTCCGGATGAACGAATACATCAAACTTAATAAACTTTCTGTCTAAATCTAACCCTCCGCCCTCCCTCTTCTTCTCAAGAGGTAGGGGGGAGCCAGGATACACCTATCCGGTGCGGCTGTGTCCACAGGTTATCTGACCTGCCACAGTCGATTCCTGGTCTCTCATCCTCTCTCCCCTCCTTTTCTCTTTGGGGCAAGCCAGGATAACGCCTATATTGGGCGCAGCTGCTTCCACAGGTTTTTCGACCTGCTGCGGCTGGTTCCTGATCGCTCATCCCCTCTACTTTCCTCTCTTCCGTTATTTATCTCAAAACATCCCATGTGCGACACACAGCTATTGGAACCCTGAGTGACATGCGCCGGCCCGTGCCCTGCCTTTGGCTCTCTATACCAAACTGCTTCGGTCATTGGACTGTCGTGGGGAGAGTCATCGAGATAACACTCAATACCTAACCCTAACCCTTTTCAAAACCAAATACATGTATGGGGGTCAGAAAAAAGTCGACTTTTTTATAGGTGCCTATCGACTCAAAATGGTCTGAAACGTGCTCCTAAATAGGTCCCACAAACCATCATTGGCCCGTGGCACTTGGTAAAATTTTCACATTTTATCGCATCAATGCATTTCCTATGGGAAAACTTTAACGCCAAATATCGCGAGATCCGTACGTCCTAGAGACTTGGAACCAACTTCCGTCTGCCATAATTCGACCACGCTGAACACGCCCATATGTGTATCATCTCTGTGCGACCTTCCGTTCCCGAGATACAGACACTTGATGCCCAAAAAAGGGGCGTATCTCCGGACAGGAAGCTCGGACAGACAAACGGAAGACGTCATTGGAAAGCCCGACCCTGAAAACGGGGGGGTGCGTTAAGGTTTCAAGTCACTACGACCTTCCTATCAAAAGTTATTCAACTTTTAAACCCACATTCCAAAGTGGTTCATTGGTGGCAAAACTCTGTTAACCTAACCCTAACCCTAACCCTAACCCTAACCCTAACCCTAACCCTAACCCTAACCCTAACCCTAACCCTAACCCTAACCCTAACCCTAACCCTAACCCTAACCCTAACCCTAACCCTAACCCTAACCCTAACCCTAACCCCCATAAAAATCCGTATTACTATTATAACCTAACCTCTAAACCCTAAAGGATTTGTACATAAATAAAACCCTTAACCCCTTCCAATCCCTCCTTAACCCCTAGAAAACCCTTCCTTTTTTCCCCAAAAATTCCTCTCCTTTTAGACCCTAAGCCCCCTTTCTCTAAAACCCTTGAACCCAAACCCCTTCTCCCTTCCCTTAACCCTAACCCTTCCCCTTCGCCCAACCCTTCCCCTTCCTCTAACCCTAACCCTCCCCTATTTCCCCTAAACCTTCCCTTTATCCTAGCCCCTAACCCCCCCTTCCTCTAACCCTAACCCCCTTTCCCTAATAATTCCCTAACCCTCTACCCCTAACCCTTGCCCTAAACCCTTTCCCTTCCTCTACCCTAACCTCCCCCTTACCCCCCCCTTACCCCCCCCCTCTAACCCTTAAACCCCTTCCTCTAAACCCTTCCTAACCCTTCCCTAACCCTTCCTCTAACCCTAAACCCTTCCCTTCCCCTTCCTCCCCTAAACCCTTCCCTCCTCTTCCCTCCTTCCCTAACCCCTAACCCTTCCCTTCCTCTAACCCTAACCCTATCCCCTTCCTCTAACCCTCTAACCCTACCCCCCCCTAAAACCCTAACCCTTCCCTTCCTCTCACACCCTAACCCTAACCCTTCCCCTTCCTAACCCTCTCCCCCTAACCCTTCCCTCTCCAAACCCCCCAACCCTAATCCCTTAACCCTCTCACACAACCCCCCTAACCCTCCCCTCCCCCTTAACCCTAACCCCCCTAACCCTAGCCCTTCCCCTTCCTCTAACCCTAGCCCTTCCCCTTCCTCTAACCCTCCCCTTCCCTTCCTACCCCTTCCCCTTCCTCTAAACCCTCTCCCTTCCCCTACCCTAAACCCTTCCCTCCTCTAACCCCTAACCCTTTCCCCTTCCTCTAACCCTCCCCCTTCCCTAACCCTAAGCCCTTTTCCCCTTCCTCTAACCCTACCCTTCCCCTTCCTCCTAACCCTAAACCCTAACCCTTCCCCTTCCTCTAAACCCTCCCCTCCAACCCTAACCCCCCCTAACCCTAACCCCCTTCCCTCTAACCCTAACCCTTCCCCCTTCCTCCCTAACCCTCCCTTCCACACCTCTAACCCTTCCCTTTCCCCTTCCTCTAACCCTAACCCTTCTCTCCCACACCCTTCCTAACCTTTCCCCTTCCCTACCCTTCCCCTCTCTAACCCTAACCCTCCCCTCCTCTAACCTCTCCACACCCCTAGCCCTAACCCTTCCATCTTCCCCTTCCTAACCCTAACCCTTCCCCTTCCTCCCCTAACCCTTTCCTCTAACCCTCTTCCCCTAACCCTGGCCATCTAACCCTAGCCCTTCCCCTCTCCCTTAACCCCTTCCCAACCCTTCCCCTGCCCCCTTCCCCTTCCCCTACCTAACCCTTCCAACCCTTCCCCTCTCCTCTAACCCCCTCCAACCCTCGCCCTCCCTAACCCCTTCCTTCCCCACACCTCCAGCCCTAACCCTGGCCCTAACCTTCCCTTTAACCCTCTCCACACCCCTCAAACCCTAACCCTGGCCATTCCTGTAACCCTCTCCACACCCCCCTAAACCTCACAGAGAACAGTGATTCCTACTGAAAGCCAGCCAGCCTTTTCAACCCTTTCCCCTAACCCTATCCTAGCCCTAACCCCCTAACCCTAACCCTATAGCCATGGACGGGATGTGCGGTCATGTTTCTAAGTCACTCTCCTCCCGGTGTGGACCTGCTTACGGGGTAACTTTGGGGGCTTTCACCTTATACCCTTAAGGCCTGAACTGATCTTGATTCTAAACCTAACCTTAACCCTAACCCTGGGCCTAACCCTAACCCCAACCCTAAGGTGTGAGAAGTACAGACCTTGTTAAAATGGAGGGACATGCATAGATTCACCTTCACCTCTATGCAAATGTCGTCCTGGATTCATCGGTCCTCTCTGTTAGCACCCCGATCCATGTTATCGATCACCGTGTTTAAATGGGACAGCCTGCAAGAGCGAGGTGGTCAATGATATACCATTTTCAAAAAAAAGAACACTTCCGGATGAACGAATACATCAAACTTAATAAACTTTCTATCTAAATCTAACCCTCCGCCCTCCCTCTTCTTCTCAAGAGGTAGGGGGGAGCCAGGATACACCTATCCGGTGCGGCTGTGTCCACAGGTTATCTGACCTGCCACAGTCGATTCCTGGTCTCTCATCCTCTCTCCCCTCCTTTTCTCTTTGGGGCAAGCCAGGATACGCCTATATTGGGCGCAGCTGCTTCCACAGGTTTTTTCGACCTGCTGCGGCTGGTTCCTGATCGCTCATCCCCTCTACTTTCCTCTCTCTTTCCTCTCTCCGTTATTTATCTCAAAACATCCCATGTGCGACACACAGCTATTGGAACCCTGAGTGACATGCGCCGGCCCGTGCCCTGCCTTTTGGCTCTCTATATACCAAACTGCTTCGGTCATTGGACTGTCGTGGGGAGAGTCATCGAGATAACACCTCAATACCTAACCCTAACCCTTTTCAACAACCAAATACATGTATGGGGTCAAAAAAAGTCGACTTTTTTATAGGTGCCTATCGACTCAAAATGGTCTGAAAACGTGCTCCTAAATAGGTCCCACAACCATCATTGGCCCGTGGCACTTGGTAAAATTTTCACATTTTATCGCATCAATGCATTTCCTATGGGAAAACTTTAACGCCAAATATCGCGAGATCCGTACGTCCTAGAGACTTGGAACCAACTTCCGTCTGCCATAATTCGACCACGCTGAACACGCCATATGTGTATCATCTCTGTGGCGACCTTCCGTTCCCGAGATACAGACACTTGATGCCCAAAAAAGGGGCGTATCTCCGGACAGGAAGCTCGGACAGACAACGGAAGACGTCATTGGAAAAGCCCGACCCTGAAAACGGGGGGGTGCGTTAAGGTTTCAAGTCACTACGACTTCCTATCAAAAGTTTATTCAACTTTAAAAACCCACATTCCAAAGTGGGTTCATTGGTGGCAAACTCTGTAACCTACCTACCTAACCCTAACCCCCTAACCCTAACCCTAACCCTAAACCCTAACCCTAACCCTAACCCTAACCCTAACCCTAACCCTAACCCTAACCCTAACCCTAACCCTAACCCTAACCCTAACCCCTAACCCCTAACCCCTAACCCTAACCCTAACCCTAACCCTAACCCTAACCCGTCTAAAGTGATTAGTATTACTATTATTAAACTAACTAAAAATGTTTTTAATTCTTACAAGATAGACTAAAAGCATTGTACATAAAATAGACGAACAATACTTTATCCCAAAAAGAGAATCACAGGAATAGAAACCTTTTTTTCCCCAAAAAATTCCAATTGATTTTAGACTAAAAATCAACAAGCTGAGAAATTTGACCAAAATTACTATAAACTTAACCCCTAAAAAATTTTTTTTACTAATTACCATGTGGAACTTTTAAAAGATTACCTAATATACATATGAATTACTTCCAAACCGGTTTAAAATAGCCCACTCTAGAAACAATCCTAGTCTGAATCCTACCTACCCTATTATGGCGGACCCACTAGACGAATTTAATCCTAATTCCTCCCCATATTTAAGCTTATTGACCTGACCTTTTTCTTAGCCCCAATCTTATAGGCCCCCCCCCCCCCCCCCTTTTTTCTTTGACCCCTAACCCATTCTCCTCTTTAGCCTCCGACCCTCTTAGCCCTAATCCTGGCCCTTCTTTTAGCCCCCCTGACCCTTCTTTTAGTCCCCTTAGCCCTAAAACTAGCCTCTTCTCTAACCCTCTTTAGACCCCTTAGCCCCACCCTGGCCCTTCCTTTTACCCCCTCAGACCCTGACCTCTAACCCTAACCCTTCCTCTAACCCTAACCCCAGACCCATAGCCCTAAACATGACCATTCTCTAACCTCCTCACAACCTCTAACTCTGGCCATTCCTGTAACCCTCGCCCCCACACCACCCCTCCTCTAACCTCACCCTTCCTCTAATAACCCTAGCCCTTCCCTTCCTCTAACCCTTCCCCCCCTTCCTCCCCTACCCCCCCTTCCCCTTTCCCGCCTACCCCTTCCCTTCCTCCTACCTTTTTCCCCCCTTCCTCTCCCTCCCTTCCTCTAACCCTACCCCTTCCCCTTCCTCTAACCCTAACCCTCCCCTCCTCTAACCCTAACAAACCCTTCCCCTTCCTCTAACCCTAAACCCTTCCTAACCCTTTCCCCTTCCTCTAACCCTAGCCCTTCCCCTTCCTCCTAACCCTAGCCTTCCCCTTCCTCTAACACTTCCCCCTTCCCCTTCCCCCTTCCTCTAACCCTTCCCCTTCCTCTAACCCCCCTTCCTCTACCCCTACCCTCCCCTTCCCCTAACCATAACCCTTCCCCTTCCTCTAGCCCTAACCTTTTCCCTTCCTCTACCCTCCCCCTTCCTCTAACCCTAGCCCTTCCCCTTTCCTCTAAACCCTACCCTTCCCCTTCCCCTTCCTCTAACCCTAACCCTTTCCCCTTCCTCTAACCCTAACCCTAACCCTTCCCCTTCCCTAACGCCTAAACCCTTCCCCTTTCCCCTTAAACCGAACCTAACCTTCCTTCCTCTTTCCTCCTCTCCTCCTAACCCTCCCCTTCCCTAACCTTTCCCCTTCCTCTACTCTAACCCCACCCCTTCCTCTAACCCTCCCCCTCCTTCCCTAACCCTTCCCCCTTCCTCTAACC